>ML093379.1:0-32139 GCA_003697995.1 Taxidea taxus jeffersonii | reverse complement strand
TTTTTTTTTTTTTTTTTTTTGCCTCTGTAGCTTTTCTGTTCTTCTATTTTTTATTCTCTTCCTGCCACATCTTGGCCTTTCCTATTACAGAGGCCAAAAGGAAGCACTTTAGATAGATTGATAGAGTGGTAGATAGAGAGAGATACATATATACATACCCGTACCAAGAGAGACAATTTATTCTATAAAGGTTTATATTTATTATAATTTTAAAAGGCAAAGTTATTTTATTTTATTTTTTTAAAAGATTTTATTTATCTATTTGAGAGAGAGAGTGAGAGAGCATGAGAGGGGAGAAGGTCAGAGGGAGAAGCAGACTCCCCATGGAGCCGGAAGCCCGATGCAGGACTCGATCCCTGGACTGTGGGATCATGACCCGAGCCAAAGGCAGTTGCCCAACCAACTGAGCCACCGAGGCGCCCCAAAAGGCAAAGTTATTTTAGAAGTTTATTTCTATTATTATAAACATATCTTTACTCTAAAAAAGAACAAACAAACAAACTTGGAAAATCCAAGGAAAGCAAAATACTAAGAAAAAAAATTAAGATAAATTAACCCCATGCCCCTGTAGCAAGGTAGTAAGTAAATAACGCAAAGCATAAACAAAACAAAACCCAAACAAAACAAACAAAATAAAAATCTCTGATGATTTTATCATCTGAGGAACTTTTGGTAAACATCTAAAGTAAGATTTTTAAAAATTTTATTTATTTTTGAGAGAGAGAGAGCAGGGGCATCGGGGAGGGGCAGAGGGAAAGGGAGAAGCGGACTTCCCGCTGAGCAGGGAGCTCAATATAGGGCTCCATTCCAGGATCCTGGGATCTTGGCCTGAGCTGAAGGCAGATGCTTAACCCTTCTGAGCCACCCAGGTGCCCTAAAGTAAGATGTTTTACTGAGTATTTACAAATTAAATAGGCAAGTACATGTTTACAAATAATTTTTATACTTTTAAAAAAGATTTTATTTATTTATTTGACAGAGAGAGATCACAAGCAGGCAGAGAGGCAGGGAGAGAGAGAGGGGGAAGCAGTCTTTCCGCTGAGCAGAGAGCCCGATGCGGGGCTCTATCCCAGGACCCTGAGATCATGATCTGAGCCGAAGGCAGAGGCTTAACCCACTGAGCCACCCAGGCGCCCCAATAGTTTTTATACTTTTTTGATATAAATTATCTTTGGTTGAGGAAAGATTCTTCAATTATAGGATCTAAGTATTAGTTGTATGTCTGTATTTATAGACTTAAACCATATGAGTATATATATATATATATGTATATATGTATATATACTGATAATTTTAGGAATATTTGCAGAATATCAAGTAACTATTACAGTTGGACTGAGTCTGTTTCAGGCTTTTCCTGGTATGTCATAATTATTACTATAATCCAAATTTAATTTAATAAGCTTTACCTTTAATCCCCGAAGCATTAGATTCTTCTGAGTTCCTTTTTTCATCCCCAAAGTTACCTTCCCAAAGCTGAAGCACCTCACCAGAAGAAGAGTTTAATTTTTCAGAAAAAATTCTGCAGTCAGTGTACAGCCTGGGCCTCGTCGTTCGGTCCTGATGAGCTCCACGCGTCGAGCTCTTTGGCTCCATGCCAGCACGAGCTCAGAGAGGACGGGTGACAGTGGAGCTTCAGAGAGTCCCTTTGCAAGAGCCCAAGTCCATCCCACTGAAGCCACCGTGTGGTTTGGACAGGTGATCAAACCACGGGTCACCGCCTAAGAAGTCAAACAAACTCTGTTGAAAAAAGGACTGTTTCTGAAATCAGATTTTTCAATCGGTATGAAAAATCTGGTTAGCAACATGAGTGTACCTTTCAGGCAAGGACAACGCTCCCTGCAAATGGTGGGCAAATGGTGGCTTCAGCTGTTGGGAGGAGGTCATGCTGGCCATTTGGAGTCCAGAAGGCTTAGTCCACTGCCCTCAGCATTTTTCAGCCCTTCTTGTATATTCGGTGATGACCATCCATGGCATCATCCTGAAATCCAGAGCTTATGTTGAATAAACAATAATTCCAGTCATCTCAACACTATTAAAATAAGACTCTCTATTTCTTAATGCTGACACAAACATGGCTGGTGTAATGGAACCTTCCCTACACAATGTAGTTAAATGAAGATTTATAACCAATTTATATTTAATCTTTTGACAACATTCATTTAGCATTGCCAAATAACAGAAGCTGAGAAACATTCTGTTTCAGAATCCCGACACTGTAAAAATAATTATCAACCTGCATGTCATTTTAATGGGCCTGGAAGCACATTCCTCATTATATTGTCACAGAGATTAAGTTATTTCAGGGTCAGGTTCTTGCCGTCTTGTCTTCTGCAAGCTGAAAGACTTCCTTGTGCCACCGTCCTCGTTTTCAGTCTGGTTGCTTGACTTCCTCCACACACCTGCCATTATTTATTCATTGACACCGGGAGACATGAATTCCGTGAGATGTGATTCCCACCCTCAATATTCTGAAATCTAATAGGATTGATAAAAATATCTGTGGGGTATGGTGGATAGAAAGTGATTCAAGTACCAGAAATAAAATATGAATAAAATATAGTGGGGATTAGGGAATGAGGATTTATGTTTGACGGATGAATCAGTGAGGACTTCCTGGAGGAGGTGGTCTATCTTCAAAAGACTGTGTGTGTGGGGAGGGACGAGGGTGTGTAGAAATAGGGAGAATGATGCAATTTTTAGATTTGTAAGCAGGGTCAAGGGGAAGGAGTAAAGGTGGATATTTATTGTGTACTTATTCAGGAAAAGCTCCCAGGAGACTTTTTACAATCCTGTCTTCCTAAAAAGAAGAAGGTTTTAAAGTATATTTTACAAAAGGCAAAATCATGACTCTCAAACAAATACAAAATGAACACTTGAAATATTTTAATCATTATTATTACCAGTCCAAAGAGCACTTGAGAAATTGGAGATCTATCTGTTTACCTATCTATTCATGGAAAGGTCTAAGAGCTCATTCATCTTTGGGGTTATCTGTTTCTCAGCACAGAAATTATTATTACTATTTTTAAAGATTTTATTTATTTATTTGACAGAGAGAGATCACAAGTAGGCAGAGAGGAGGAAGCAGGCTCCCTGTTGAGCAGAGAGCCTGATGTGGGGCTCGATCCCAGGACTCTGGGATCATGACCTGAGCCGAAGGCAGAGGCTTTAACCCGCTGAGCCACCCAGGCACCCCTCAGCACAGAAATTATTATCTACTGGACAAAAATCTACAAATCACAAGTGACTTCACTGAGTCTGAGATATTAAAATGAACATTGATTAAGGAGGAGTGCTGGGGGGGGAGTAACTGGGTGACATTGAGGAGGGCACAGGATGTGATGAGCACAGGGTGTTATATGTAACTGATAAATTATGGAACACTACATCTGAAGTTAATGATGTACAATATGTTGGATAATCGGATTGAAATTTAAAAAAAAAAGAAAAAAAAGAGTAACATTGACCATATTTCCCTAGACCTGAATGGGTACACCTGGCTATTTACATTTAACTTAAATAAATATAAATTATATTCACACATTTACTCCCTCAGGTGGACTCACCACACCTGGTGTGCTCAGTAGCCCTATGAGACCAGTGGCTGTCCAGTTGGACCTCACAGATGGAACATTTCCAACACCAGAGAAGGTTCTAGTATACGACACTGCCCTAGAAAACCTTTGGATGGCTTTACCCCCGTGATTTTGAAAGGACTCGATGCCCACATTTTTTGCCGTATTTCTAAGTTTTAGATACTTGCTCTGGCGGTGGTAGGAAGGGATGCGTCATGTGAGGGCAGTTTAGCTTGAACACAGAGGACTAGGGGACGGTCAAGAGAGACCATCAGTGGCAGGCCCGCAATGGAGGTCCTGAGTTCATTAAGCAAAGCAGTTTGAATCTCGTTCAGGAGGCAGTGAGGAGATGCAATGATCAAAGATTTACTTTAGGAAAACTAATCTGAAAGCAATTTGGAGAATTGATAGGTTCTAGAGAGTGCAAAGACAGAACGACCTGTTAGCAAATGCCTTTTGTCCAGGGAAGGGAAGGAAGCAGAGGGAACCCCACAAGGACAACAGACATACAGCTATGTTTAGACACACCTGACGTATTGTTATTACCTGGTGCACGTGTTATTTTGCAGTGATGACATTGCATATTTGCCTGTGTTTCAGAAGGCAGAGGAGATAAACTGCTTCTCGCATCAGTAATCATTTTGGGAAATGTTAGTGTCAGAGAATCATTTAACAAGTCTCAAGGAGCTGCTTTTACAGAAGTGTGGGTCAGACCGGTGCTGCTTTAAAAACATTTCATCTGTGTTTATGATTCTCGGTGAAAATTCATTTGTGCTACTAGAATAAAAATGCCAAAACAAGTTCTTATGATACTTTGTTAGGTATTTCTAACATATAGGATCAACAGAGCAGATGGAGATGTTTATCCAATTTATGCCCGTCGGCGTGCTGTGATTTGGGGGTGGAGGGCTTCGATACCCAGGAACAAACAGGGCCCTCATGATGTTCAAGGTTGTTAAGAATGTCGTGATAGGGACACACTCTGATGTGAGCAAGGCAGCTCGTCATCACTGAACAGTTAAAGGGAATAGACCCCTAAAATGAAACGTTTAAGGGAAATAGAAAGAGGTCAGTGAATAATCTGTGCTCGTTTAATACGTTCCTAGGCTAGCTGCCCCTGGCTCCCTCGTTACTTGCCAGACTTGGGAGATACAAACACGAAAAGGCAGGTCCTTCTCCTGAGAAGACTGTGGTTACACAAAAATGTAGACATACACAGTCGTTATATGTTAAATCTAATAACAGAGACAAGCCAGGTGAACCGAGTGCGGAGGAGTTGTGAGGGAGGGACACTCGCTCTGCCTGTCCTGCAGAAAGGGAGGCAAGGCCTCTTGAGGACCTAGCGTTTGACACTTTTAAAGGCGAGGGTGGCTTCCTGAGGGAGGGAATTGGTCCCAAGCCAAGGGCAGGTGTGGAGGCCCCAGGGTAGAGCCCATGGACAGCACAAGTGTTTTGACTTCGTCACTGCGCAGGGCGGTGGTGATTTAGTTTGGAAAGTTGGCTGCGGAAATCACGAGGGGCCGCGTTGAAAAATTTCATCTGTGAAGGAATGGCAACTTTTGTGATGATTCCAGTGCCTGAAGAGATCGTACATATTCTAGGAGTATTGTTTTTGATACTGATAATTTAAAATATTTCTATAGGAAAACCACAGATGTCCATTTTGAGTAATACACCAGGTGCACGTGAGGTTTAATAAAAACCCCTTGCCCGGCACTCCTTTGGGATCCATCCAGGGACCCAGGATGGCAAGTCACCCCCCTCCAGGGGAAAGCACTGCTGTGGGTAAACAGAAGCTGGCATCTTTTTCTCTTCCTCTTCCTCTTTTTTTTTTTTTTAAAGTATGTTTAATGTGTTTTTAGAAGACAATTCCTTTAGCAGTTTGGAAGTTTCCTTCCTTGGGAGGAGAGGAATGTAGAGGAAGGAAGCGCTAAGGGGAGGGTGGGAGAGGTTTGGCTAGGAAAAGAGCCTGACCCAGGAAGGAGACAGGAGAAGAAACCGGGAGGTGTTGTTTCTGATGGAGCTGCCGAGAGAGGGCGGCCCACGGCTCCTGGCTCCTGGCGTGGCTGTCCAGGACATCACGTTCTGTGCATCCCCCGGATCACGTGCAGGAGACGGGATACCCAGGCTCTAGACTGTGAAGCTCACACACAGGGTGGCCAGAGTGGACATCACAGACTCTAGGTGCTGAAGTAGCTCCTCTCTGAACTCATCTTTTCTTCATTAATGCTCCTGTTTTGCCCAACGCCTTTTGAAGTCGTTTCTTAGGTTTTCCCGGGGCCTTGGTTTGCGTAATCTGTAGAGTGCTGTGATACCTGAGTCCCGAAGCAAGATGTGCGGGGATGTTGGGGGTTCACTGCCTAACTGCGCTGAGCGGATCTGGGCAGATGCCTCCTCTCTGTTTCCCGAAGGTCCCAGGGGTGGGCGCGAGCACCTGGATGGAAGGCAGGATGGTGGCAATGTGCAGATGGAGCATTTCAGAAACTGGAACTCAGAGAACTTTCAAGATAAGAGACTCTGTACTAGACTACAGAGTCTGGATTTTCGGAATGCTAGGGTCCTGCTCTACTGTGCGGGCTTTTGATAAATATCCTTTAAGATACCTATGGATCATGTCAGGGGTATTTTTGGATTTTAAAGCTGTTAATGTAAGGACTGTCTTGATTGTGTTTTAGGATTTTCTCAGATGTCGCCGAAGTCTCAAGCACACAGTGAGGTTTCCCGTCAGTGTTTGCTGTTAACGTTACTGATAGAATTTTGGTAGGTTTCCTATTATTCTTCTGTTTCCTTAGGATCATCACCCGCTTCCTTCCGACTCTTATTCCCTTCCCCCCAACAAATTTGACTCCAGGCAGACAAGGTTCACCACGTTTAGAAATCTGGATGTTCCTTAAAAAATTTTAAAGGGATTTCTTTCTTTTCTACTTTTCTATTTTAGTGTTCCTTTTATAGGGGTGGTGAGGACTGTATGCCAGCCTGGGAGTCTCTAACACTCTAAAAGCAGGAGTCTCTAACACTCTAAAAGCAGGACTCCCCCCACCCCCCAGTACAGCAATGCCAAAGGTAGCTCAGACATTGCTGTAACCTGCAGCCCAAACTTAGTGACCTCCTCGTACTGTGCAATATTGAGTTAAAATGGACTTGCCTGATCTCTGCAGTTCCTCAATTATTTGATCACTCAACTGGGTCAGTCTCTACAATGCACTATTTATTCTAGTCTGAAGGTGGGTGTGGATGAAACCAATGAAACCACGGGTCACCTAAACCCGAACCTTAGGAGCGTGAATTGTGATTTAAACACATGAAACCACGGCAGGAGACGAGGTGTGTCAGGGTGAGGCCGACATTAAGCTTGTAGACCAGGAGAAAGGGGTCCCAGAGCTGGACCGTGACAGATGAGCAGGACCGTGATGGGTCCTGGGAGGCCCTTTCCATGAAGTGAGAAGACTTTCATGGTCCAAGGGCCCCAGGGGTACCTGTGAAAAATGTTTTAGCCAAAGTGCTTCTCATGTGTATTTCTGGAAGCTTATGAATCCACAATGTGACTATCAGCCTTGATTAAGAGAAGACAATAATTTTATCATTTTTTTTCCCAGCATGATGAGATCACCTTACATTTCTAACTAATCACTGTCACTAAAGAAAAATAATTCTTCTCCAATTTTAAGATGCAGTAGAGATTTTCTACATCTCAGTGACCACCAAAAGCTTTTTGAAATCAAGGCTGAGAAGGATCAGATTTATTAACATCGCATATTTTGTCTCATCATTTGGTACGGGCCAAATAAGATACTTAAAACACCAGAATTTATAAGAGGATATTCAACAGTAGCAATGAAAATTGGAAATATTATGCATAAATGGAATATTTATACCAACCTAATTATATTGGCTATTCTAGATGCAATAAAATGAAGAATGTGGGAGTGGGGAGGGTCACGCCTGCCCTGCTGTATTCTCTCATTGGGGCCATTCCACTGGGTGTTCATTTCCTTAGCAGGTTTTGCTAACACGTGGACCATTTAAAATAAGGAATTGTTTTCCTTATTTTAATTTCCTTTAATTTAATTTCCTTATTTTCCAAAGTAAGGAAATTGTGAAATTGTCCTTTTTAAATAGCAAGAAAAGTTTCACTTCTGCAAATAAATAAATAAATACATTCATTGATTTCAAGGTCAGACCATGGATTACCTATTTCTTGCTATAACATGCAATTTTAGAATATGTGCTAAACGCTTAGAAACGAGATGTACTTTTCCTTATTTATAGTTGTTATACCCGCACATTCTTGCTGAATGCCAGTGCTATAAAATGTTCGTAGGTATTTCCACGAAGCCTTTCGTGCTGACTGAAGGAGGGAAGCAGGTTCCTGAGGCAGGTGGCGATTGTGGCGATCACTCATAATTACCAACCTGCGTCGAGGGCCATGTTTTAGCAGCCACAGAAGGAGTCCCCTAGAGTCTTTAGTAAAAAGCACCATCCCAACGGAACAGGTAGATGCTTTATAATCAGAAAACCTTACATTCAGATCTCTGACTACTCCTGTGGTATGTGGGGGATGCTATTCCCCCTCCCTGAGCTTGTGTTTCCTCGTTTCTAAAATGGCGATGGTCACGCCTGCATTTCAAGGCATGAGTGCGACTGTAAGCTAGTCTGCCATTAAAATGAAATTTTGAAATCCATTTTTAGTCTCCTTCAGTACCATTTTACACACACACACACACACACAGTTTTCATTTTGGAAATACTTTTTTAAGTGCAATAGCTAGCTTGAAAAATTTACCCTCTAGACTGGATCTACATGATTGTTTACTTCTTCCAGTCTTCATTTTTCTGCAATCCATCTCTAAGTGATTCATGGGATAAATATTCTAGTGAACATTAAATCAATTTAAGGACTTTCCATCATGGTTTATGTTCCATAATATTAATTGTAAAGGATGTGGTTGGCTTTGAGGCAGTTTTACAGAGAATTATACCCCCAACTATTTCTAAAAATGTAGAGGTAGGATTTAAGATGGAAATAATATATAGGAATCAACATTCTTCAAAAAGATTTTATTCATTTATTTGAGAGAGAGAGAGTACACAAGTGGAGTATGGGGCAAAGGGAGGAGCAGCCTCCCCACTAAGCAGGGAGCCTGATGTAGGGCTTGATCCCGAGATCACAGCAGCCTACGAGTTAGGAGCCACTATAATTCCCATTTTGCATCTGAGGAAACAGGCCCCGAGGGTTCAGTGACTTGCTGAAGGGGATGAGGCAAGGCTCTGGTCTGGACCTAGATGGGCATGTCCTGAGCTGTAGAGATTTTCTCCTGAGGAAACTGTGAACAGTCCTCCATAGGGTCAAGAATTTGTTGCATGGAAATTACAGTTACGGGTTTTCATTTGGCATTTTGAAGAGCTGTGACTATTCTGGGGGGCCCACTGTAATCATACCCTGCCAATGCCCATTTCCGCGAAGAAGAAGGGACTAGATTTACCTGGGCTTAGCTCTGAACCTGATTATTTATTTAAACCTCATCCCTAAATTGTGCTTCATAATTTGTGTTGCCATGGGACATTTGGTTATTACTTTCAAAATGAGTAAGAGGCAGTCAGTTGCCAACAGCCACACCCCCCAAAAAACAGGCAAAAGCATTGGTTTTAATCTACAGTTTTTGCCTCCCCAGATGACATTATTGTGCAGATACATTAATTAAAAACCCTAGCACAGGGGCACCTGGGTGGCTCGTTACTTAAACATCTGACTCAATTTTGGTTCAGGTCATGATCTCAGGGTCCTGAGACCAAGTCCCATGTCCGCCTTGGCCCTGAGCTTGGGGCTTGCTTAAGATTCTCTCTCCCCCTCCCCTCCCTGCTCGCTTGCTCGCTCTCTCAATAAATAAAAACATAATAAATTATGTCAAAGATGGCAATCACTGGCTAGCACAAAAATTGAAAATTAAGTTAGAACTTTTAAGAGCTGAGGCTCCATGGAGATTGCTAACCACATTGTCAAAGTGCATACACTGGCTGGATGGCCATGTCATTGGAAGCTGTTTATAACACAGTTTTACCTCGGTTACTCTGCAGGAGTCAAGACTATGCCTTGCTAATAGCATGGAATAGTGTGGCTGGGTTCGGTGGGGTATCATAACCCGTTGGATAAGGATTGAAATGAAATGGCTTTCTGTGTAATAACTGCCTCCTTTAGAGTAGTTCTACTTGTAAATTTTCAGAATTCATTTTCTTTCCACTTAACATTCAGAGATTTAAAATTGTATTTAGTCCTATGTACAAATTTTTCAAATATTATTTTTTGTTTGACTTTTATTTATATTTGCCATTTTTGTGGTCTTAAAGATAATGTTGATTTATTGATTTCAAATACAATATGGTGATATTTTGAAGGATATATGGTTAGTCCAGGAAGTCTGGATGGTGGAAAGATATTCTAAATATTTTGTAATCATGGCTACCTTCTGTCTTATATGAATTTTGTACTCACACTAGCCTGCCTGCTACTACTTTTGTATCATTCAATATGTGGTAGAATTTACTGACCTAGCAAATACTTACTGAGTGTTTACTAAGCTCATGGAACCGAGCTAATTACTTGGAACATACGAAACAGGGTGCAGTGTTCCATATAGGGGGGTTGTAGTGATAGGAATGGAAGGACAAGTAGGGCACACGTGGGGCAAATTTCTTTTATTCAGTAGTTTGTCTTAGGTTGGAGTGGACATGATCCTCCTCTTTTCCATGATCCAAAGCAAAATGTCACACGGAAACGATGATTCTGAGAGTCCACACTGAATGGATTTCACATGGAACTGTTTTAGACTAACCCAGTCTACATTGTTTAAACTGGATGGGTAGTTTCAGGTCAGTATAAGGAAACATGAGGATCTCAGAGGTCATGAGGAATGACTGAGGAACTCATCCCATTGGAAAACACAGGAGAGGAGAACAGGTAACAATAAATAACAATGCTGGTCTTCAGAGATGGTGCCGATTTTGTTCTTTTTATAAAGATGTGTTGTGCACCTGGCTCGTGAGGCATATATTCCAGCAAATGTGGTCCACCTCAGGCTGAGGGACCACTGCCCAGAAATATAATAGTAAGATTCTGGAAAATGTCGGGGGAGAAGATTCTCTATGGCCTCACTCCCTGCCACAGGGTGAGAGCCCCAGGTTCAAAAATTTTGGCCAGAGATAAGGGCTCTTCCATAGTGGGCTTGCAGGAGTCAAACAGGACTGAGGGTACCTCCTAAATGACAAGAGGAAGGGGTAAACTGAGGGAATCAGGCAGGTTGTAGTTGAAAAATGGAGCCAATGTTGCAGACGTTATCCTTGGTGTTTAAGAAACAAGAACAAGGCTACAGGAGGCAGGAAGGCCAGGGCTGGGAATGCTAAGTGCCAGGCTGGGCACTGCGGAAGGAGTCAGAGGAAGGCTCAGAAGGATGGGACACCACCTGATGAGATGCTGGTTCTGTGATGTTGGGACAAGTCAAGTATCCAAAGGTGACAAAACTAAGCTGGATACTTTAATACTCTCATCTGTAAATATTTAGGGAGATATCTTATCTTTATGGCGGAATCAAAGGAAGAACTCTTAGAGGATGTACCATTTCTCCTTGAAAGCATGGGTCAAGATGGTGGAAGGTATGGTCAAAGATGGCAGTCAGTGTTCAGTCACACATTAAGACTTGTTTCGCTTGGTCTAGGCATGAGGCACATGCAAGGAAGAAATGAGAGGGAAGCTCTTTTCTGCCTCTAACACAACAAAATCTCCCTATCTCATGGTGCTTCAAGCTCAAACTTTCCCCTGTTCCCTTCTCACCAGCCAACTCTGCCTTCGTGTTACACACCTAACAGCAGGCTGTGTACGTGTCAGTGCGAGAGAAGAATCGCCTTCGTATTGTTATCTGCAGGCTTGGTGAGGAGGGAGAGAGGGTCCAGACACACCATTGTTATTTTTTCTCCCCTTCTGTGCTATGCAATGGAACGAGGTGGTCAGTCATTCCCCGCCACCTTTGAGCTACCATATGGGAGAGTGTGGATGTGGAACATTTCCGTGGTCACAGAAAGTTCTCTTGGACAGCTTGTTCTGCTTAATATTTTAATATGGTCATGTGTGATAAACATAGTCATAAATCAGTTGTGTGCCTGTGACTTTATAGGACATAGATACTGAACATTATTTTACTGTGGTATAAAACACGTTAACTTGTACTCTTTCTTCCCCAGTAAACAAATTAGCCCAGCAATTAAACTCTTGATTCTCTGTGACAGCCAGTGGAGGAGACTTCTGAGGTCAAAGAAGAGTTTTCGTGAGAATCAGAAGGAATGTTCTCAAGTATTTATCAATCTTTTTTTTTAAATTTTCATTTATTTTTAAAATTTCTTTTCAGTGTCCCAGAATTCATTGTTTATGCACCACACCCTGGGCTCCATGCAATACGTGCCCTCCATAACACCCACCACCACCAGTATTCATCAATCTTATTAAAACAACTTGATTAGGCCATAAGTCCATCATCTAAAACACATTTTATTTTTTTTTAAAGATTTTATTTATTTATTTGATAGACAGAGATCACAAGTAGGCAGAGAGGCAGAGAGAGAGAGGAGGAAGCAGGCTGTCCGAAGAGCGGAGAGCCCTATGCGGGGCTCGATCCCACGACCCTGGGATCATGACCTGAGCCGAAGGCAGCGGCTTTAACCCACTGAGCCACCCAGGCGCCCCCTAAAACACATTTTAAAAATGGAAACTATGCACATTATGCCAGTTTCTCAGAAAGCCAAAGCAAATAATATATATACCTATTTGTATTTAAAGATTTATTTATTTGCGAGAGAGAGAAAGCACACATGTATGGAAATGGGGAAGAGGCCAAGGGGGAGAGAGACTCTGTCCCTGCTGAGCGTGGATCCCCATGCAGGGCTCCAACCCACCACCCTGAGATCACCACCTGAGCTGAACCAAGAGTCAGATGCTTAACCGACTGAGCCACCCAGCTGTCCCAATATCTATCCTTTTTAAAAAGGGACTTTTCCTCAATATGCTGTGACTATTGTTCGTGATTTCTGTGATTCCCTGGATCAAGAAGGGAGAATAGGGAAGGGTGGAGACTTGGCTAAGGGTTATGCTAACTGGACAAAGTGAGTGAGAAAAACGAAGATAGTGACAGAAGCACGATGCTAAGGGAACCCCAGGGACATTTGAAATGAACACAGTAACTGACACCTCGAAGGGCCTAACCACTGGCTGTGCTTTTAACTTCTGTGTGTGGGGGGAGGGAGTGAACTTCTGAATGAAAAGAATGTACTTTACTTTGCAAAATCATTACATTATTAGAAGCAGCCTCCTGGCTTATGATAAAATAATAATAAAAAGTGACAATTAAAAAATGACTGACAGCTGTGGTGGAGGGAAGGACCTGTCAGCAGGCACGTAGGGGCATCTGTTAAGTCGAGTTCAGAAACATGAGCAGTTTCCCTTGCTGTCCACCAAGCCCTGCACGGTGAAGTGAATCCTTCCTCCAGACTTTTTTTCCTTTTTTTTTTTTTTTTTTTTCTGAGAAATAGTTTCACAAAAGGCTCCACGTGAGGAAAGGTCCTGAGTCGGATAAAGTCTGCCACGCGCTGTGCTCTGTGTGTTCGACGCAGGGTCACAGCCACACTGAGCGTCCCTGAGAGGGCTTGCTCGCCTGGCTTAATTTAGCCTCCCCCAAAATGACTTGGCCGAGGAATCCCAGGTATTGGGGCTTGACACCTCTTCATGGCTTGCAAACCGTGATAGTGTTTCGTAAGATACACTTAAAATATGCTTGGTTAGCCTCTGAGCAGAAAAACTGAAGCAACCAAATCCCTCAAAGAGCTCTGCGGCTTTATAGGAGAAAGTCCATATTTTTAGGATGTTGAAGGATCCAGGGATGAGTAGCATGACGTCTGCAAGTTAGCGACAGATGACTCAGCTGAACATACATGTGTGTCGTATTTGTGTATGTACACACGCGCACACACACACACGGAGAGGGAGTGCACTCAAAATATGGGAAAATGTTCACAACTAGTGGGGTGCCTGGATGGCTCAGTCGGTTAGACGTCTGCCTTCGGCTCAGGTTGTGATCCCAGGGTTCTGGGATCGAGCCCTGCATCAGGCTCCTTGTTCAGTGGAGAGCCTGCTTCTCCCCTGCCTGCCCTTCCCCTTGCTTGTGCTCCCTCTGTGTCTCTCTTGCTTGCTCTCTCTCTCTCTGCAAATAAATAAGTAAAATCTTTAAAAAAAATGTTCACAACTGGTGAGCTCTATAGTAAAGGACATAATGTGTAATACTTTTGACATATTTCTCTAGTTCTGAAAATATATTCTATAAAAAGAGGGAAGTATTATAAACCCAACACAAACTGCTTTGGTTATGCTGGGCAGTGAAGGGGTAGCCCTACGGAAGAGTTGATTAGGCAAGAAAATGGATTTTAAGATCCAGACAGAAGTAAAAGGAGCAGGAGGCTCTCGTTCTTGACCGGAGACAGTGACGCAGCTGGAGAAAAGCATCCCGGGGCATTCTTCTCTTTGCCCTGCCATTCCTTTAGGAGTTAGGGCTCCATATTCAAAAGTCTGTACCTCAGACCCTCAGTCAGGCTAATGGGAACATTGCCCAGAAAACTCGTCGGGGTGGTGTTCTTACTCCCGTCCCGTGCACTCCAGACCTCAGGGTGGCACAGAGAAGTCTGCCAACTTTAAACAGCGATGCAGCCAAATTAGTGAGGGAGCCATCCTGAACCTGGGTCTCAGGATGCACCTGCAAGCCCCGACTTCTTGACCCAGTAACGCCAACAGCTTGAATTTGCCGTAGCCGGGGCTGGCCCGACCTTGCTCTTCCTTAGACGGACTATTAATCCCCAGCTCGCAGCTGGCTCTGGGAAGCAACGTGTAATAGATGGCGTGTCATCTCGTGTGCTTCTTGCCACAGACGTGGGCATGCAGCATTTCCTGACTAACTTCTCAAGGACTTTGCTGAAGGTTGCAGCACAGGGAAGAGTTCCCCACTCTCGGGATTGCGCCTGGCTATATCATTTGCTGAAACAATATTGCAAGCATTGCTGTTGCTGGAAGGGAGAGAGGAGAGTCATTTAGCTTCCTGCCGTTTCATAGATGCATCATTTACAGTAAAGCCGCTGCTTATATGCTCTTTCAACAATGCTGGCGTCTTTGCCGCTAGGCTCCCCTTTGTAAGCTGCTTTTCCCATTCCTGTTCCTCCTCCTCCTGCTTTGTTTTTTTTAATTGTTTAATCTTTACAGTAGTAGGTTATAAAAGTTGTGAAATTGCATTTGTTCCTATTTCTGATAAAGTTTTTTACATTAAGGATTCCTGATCCTTCACTGAGTTCTTGGAACAAAGGAAAAATGCCAGTCCTTGTGGTCTTCTGATATTTTGTCCGTTGTCATGGTATTTCTCTAACTTTAATATATGGTTCTATCCATTGCATTTACAATATATATAAAACCTTAAGACTATATCTTACATCATTATTACATTTGCTAGTAACAATGCGATATTTATAGAGTTGAATATCTTGCACAGTAAGGCAGTAAAGCTACAAAGAAGCATCAGAAAATGATAGTTTCTTATCACTACAAACATGTTAATATGTTATCTTCCTTTCACAGTAGAAGCTAAATATTAATCTCTGGAGAGTAATAATTATAAAATATATTGGTAATAAATGATGAAATTATAAGTTTAACATTTTTATTGTGCTTTACATTTTACAAAGTATTGTCACTTACAAGTTCAGTAGAGATGGCTGAACAAATGATAATTCAATATGTCTGCAGAGGCTTTTTTTCATATAAATTAGTAAGAAATAAATGGGGCTGCATAAGACTTTAGGATCTTTATTTCTCATTATTTTTGTGCCATTTTAAAAAATAAGCCATATTTGTTTGGGAGACTGAAGGTTTTTACTCATAATAAAATATTCCTTATTAGTTGTACATAATCTTAACACTCATAGTAAAATTATAGGCAAAATTCGTATGCCATGACATTTTATGTAACCCTCACCCAACATGAAGTAAAGGTGTAAGGATTAAAAGAACTAGTTAGTAATATTATACATTTAAAAAGGCAGATATTTTATTAGTTCTTTGCCGAAGTGACAGTAGGGCGCTGCTCTGAAAGTTCCCTCTAATGTACAGAATAACACTATTTCTGTACGTTGACATTTGAGAGAAGTGATGGGAGATGTTTAATTATTGATTTTTTTTTTTGTACAGCTTTTCTTCTTGTGTTATTCGAATGGCATTTCTCTAGGTAGAGAATACTAGTGAAACACAAAACCATTTCTGCACACCGCTGCCGGGCTCTGTTTAAACCCCTCGGGACTCTTGTCTTACTCTATGTGTGACTGTGTGTTGGAAAGACTTCACTGGAACCCAGCTAACAGTGATGATGTCAGCCACAGCATGAGAAATGGGCTGGTACGCCCCTATAGATAAGATTTTAAGAGGAATATCCAGAGCCTTCAAAACTGTGTACAAAAGCATGAAATGGAATTCAGGAGCAGTGGTCTTTAAATTTCCAATAGTCTCTACATTTCCTGTCCTTTTTACAAACTGAGTGGCACAGAACTCTTCCCTTCCCCGTGTTGCAAATGCACTTGGCCAGCTCTCCTGGCAGCAGTGGTCGCTCACTTTGCTGAGTAAGTCACAGGGCTGTTGGCAAGAAGGAAAGATTTTCACTCTTGAGCATAAAACCAGATTTTCTAAATTAAATTGTTGTATCCTCATTGGAATCTTTATCGCACTAATGTTTCAAAATGCTCCTGGGGGGATCGTTTTAAAATTGGTCTCAATTTGGATTCAGCATTGATTGGCTACTTTCTCTGTTTCCTCCCCTCACCCCCAGCAGGTAGACGAACCTACAACAGCTTTTATGTCTATTGCAAAGGCCCCTGTCGGAGAGTACAGCCGGGAAAACTCCGGGTACAGTGTAGCACCTGCCAACAGGCAACGCTCACCTTGGCCCAGGTAAGGAGCTCCGGCGTTGGCAGAGACTGGCCAGAAAAGCCGAGCGTCTGTTTCCAGAGCTGCCTTTTGGGGTTGATAATCAGAGAAGACCCATGACCGAAAATAAAAGACATTCGGCTGTGTGTTTGTGATGGTTAATGGGATCTGGAGTTTCACTTAAAAATGCATTGTTCTGTGGGACATTAGGTAGTGCTGGGCCGTTGTCTCCGTGCACTTGTCTAGGCCTCCCTAAAGGCATCATCGAGAGCGCTTCTATACCAAAAAGAGGTTGGCTTTGGTGGGGTGTCTTTTAGAAGAGGCCGGGAGGGAGCCTTCTGAGACACCGGAAGTGTGTCATGTCTTGATCGGTGTGACCAGAATGCAGTTCGATACTTGGGTCAGAATCCACTGGATTGTGGATCGAAGATGGCGCACTCGAGACTGTGCTAAGTCATAGCGCAGTAAAAAAGGTGTGAAAAGGAGAGTCGTGGTCTGCCCACGGTGTGCACGTGAAACCGAGGCCGGCAAGCTACCCTCTGCTGTGGTCTGTGCTTGGGTTATACGGTTGACGAGCTCAGAATGTTTTTGCATTTGTAAATGGCTGGGAAATATCCCCAGAGTAATGCTGTGTGGCCCGTGAATGCGATCTGAAGTTTAGATCCGGTCTCCGTGATGACGCTGTAGCAGAGGGCAGTGCCGACCATCTCCTGATGTGTTGTCATCTGTGCGGCTTCCGTACCCAGGGTGGGGTTCACTAGTCGCCTCTCAGACTGGATGCGCCGTGGAGCCTGACCTACCTGCTTCTGGCCCCTTCGAGAAAACATGGTGGATCCTGGTATAAACCATGTGCACAGCTAAGGCCATGGCTTCCTCGTGATGGTTGTGTAGGATTTAGCTAAAGTTGATGCAGATGTGAATGTGCATGAGTGAGGAGGGCATTCTGGTTGGCGCGATCAAGGGTCAAGGTCAGGGGTCTTCAGGAGATGGGGGGCTGAAGTGGGGACAAGGACCCCCTTACCGCCCCTATGATGGCTACATTTATATTTTTATTCCACAGGCAATGGGGAGCCAAGAGAAAATGTTACAAATAAAGGCAATCTGTAAAATGACATTTTAGAACCTTTATTAGTACTAGAACAGTCTGTCATTGGGACTGAAGGTGACAGATTGAGGGCAAAGAGGTTAATTAATAGACACTTCCTATGGTTCATGACTGTGGGCCTAGGTCAGGGTGGTGGCCCATGGAAAGTTGTAACAGAGTAGCGTGGAAGAACATGAAGGATGTACCCAATACTGGAGAAATTGAGGATCCCGACCCTAGCCTGGGGAAGATAGTAGAATGACTCAAAAATGCAGCCCAGGAGCGCCTGGGTGGCTCAGTGGGTTAAAGCCTCTACCTTCGGCTCAGGTCATGATCCCAGAGTCCTGAGATTGAGCCCCGCATCGGGCTCTCTGCTTGGCAGGAAGCCTGCCTCTCCCTCTCTCAGTGCCTGCCTCTCTGCCTACTTGTGATTTCTGTCTGTCAAATAAATAAATAAAATCTTTAAAAAAAAGTGCAGCCCAGTATTTCACTATGATATAACCTCTCCACCACCCAGGCGAATGCTGGGACTGCACTTAGGGAGACAAAGCTTATGATCAATGGATCCACAGGACCGGACCTTTTTCTGAGGTGTCGCCACGCACTGCTTCTGTCTGGGAAATGTACTCTTAAAGTCCTATAGAGGTTTCTCTTCCACTGGACTCTCTCTCCTCTGCCATAAGCCTTTCCCAATGCACTGAACAGTGTCCTGTTTTTCTGGTCTCTGCTCCAGTCTTGATTGCCTCACCTCTTCGAATTGTTCTTAGTGAAAACAGTAATAACAAATTATCATTGAGCCCCAAGCTTAATTATTTTCATGAGTTACCTAATGTATTTATTTCATAACACTCCAAGGACTGTCAGTAACCTTATTTTAGATTTAGGCTTAAAGAGATCAAGGAAATGAGCTTAGGAGACTAGGGGGTTGAACTGGGCTGTATGATCTAAACTTGTATTTCCCCATTTTTTACTGCTCAGGTATGTTTGCACTGAGTGTCATATGCTCAGATATCCCCAGTGATCAGACAGCTGATTGAAGATCTAGGTCAGAAGGATGCAGTTGGGGGCGGTGAGGACCATGGTAGGGCAGAGACCAAGGCCCAGGTAAGGAGGTTGCTCCTGCCGGTTGTTAGCAAGTGGTGGTGGGGGAGCCTACCGTGGCCGATCTTTTATTTAATTAGGAGAAACCGTAAATATGGATTTTTATGTGAAATTTCTCTGTAAAAATACACTCCATGGCGGGGGTGGGGAACAGAAGACAAAAAGAAAAAGCAACCTGCAGCATCTGTCTAAATGTACATCGTCCACAGGTGAAATGGTGCGTTACCATTTGGTGCTTAGAGAGCCTGGTGTGTGGTAAGCACTTAATTCAAGTGACTCGTTGCTGAGAAGCTGTTCGGTGAGAACTTAAGAAGATGACTCTCCAGACTCTTCATACTGCTTGGGTTAGAATTCTTACATCATTATTTCCCACCTGTGTCAGCTTGGGGACATCTGTTACCTGGGATAATGGTATCTACTTCTTATTTCTCATAAAGGTTAGTTACTATATGAAGAGTATTTAAAACAGTAGCTAGAGGGGCGCCTGGGTGGCTCAGTTGGTTAGGTGTCTGCCTTCAGCTCAGGTCATGATCCCGGGGTCCTGGGATCCAGCCCCACATCAGGCTCCCTGCACAGAGGGGAGTCTGCTGCTTCCTCTCCACCCTCCCTCCCTGCACATGGGCTCTCATTCTTAAAAAAATCTTAAAAAGAAAGAACAGTAGCTGGAACATAAATAATTAGATATCTTAAATGCTTTATTATTGTTACTTTTATTAATTTTATTATTTTTAATGATTTATTATTTATTACTTTATTATTGTTACTTTTATTTTATTATTGTTACTATTATTGTTACCTTTTAAATTATTATTCATGAGTACTTGAGCACACACACGCATGCACACGTTTATGTACTTCACCGTAATGTCAATCCAGACTTTGGCGAACTCCTTTCCAAGAAGTGGAAGCATCTTCCCTCTGATGCTATTCATCTGGAAGCTCATGTAGCCCTCTCAGCTACTCAATTGGACCCTCAGGTCCTTGGAGCAAGGATCTCAAACCCCCAGGAGTCTAGGCTCTGTCCTGTCTCAGGGGCCCACTCCCATGAACACACCAGACTTTGTCAGTTCCTAGAACTGTTCTGCATTTGATTACTCAGTGCAGACTTTTATTTTCCCTACATTATTTTTGCTCTGTACTTTGTTAACCCCTCTCTCAAGTTCTTCTAGAGCTATCTGGCCTTTTCCTTCATCATTTTCTCCCTTGATAGGCTTTGACTTCAGTTACATTATTTCAGATGTCATTAAATTCCTGTTCCACATTCTGTGCAATTGCCCATTTGTGTATATTCCAAGTGTCGGTAAGCCTCTGGTATTGGAGAACTTGTAGGTTCGGATCTCTGGTGTATTTTCAGCTTGTCACCCAGTACCTTGCCCATAGTGGGGCAAAGAGCGAATAATGGGAAATAAATGGTATCAGTTCTCGAACCCTGACATGTGGATTCAGTATAACCATATACTTTAGAAGCTATAGTTGACATTTGTAATCACATAATCATAAAAATTATGATTGTTTTGTTACCACTTATTGAGTCCCTTTATTGCATTTATATTCTGGTATTTGTATTTTTCTCTAATTCTCATGATAGACCTGCAAAGTAGGTACTATTATCTAGTGTTTTAAACAAAGGGACTCCATGAAGTTAAGTAATGAACCCAATGTCACACAGTTAACAAACATTGGTGCTAGGGATGAAAGTCTTCTAGGTTTCTTTAGAACCCTGCATTTTCTACAGGTCCACTCTACAAATCTGGTAATCAGTGTCCTATTACCCAGCAACTTCTCTGTACTTAAGCTGTCTTTCAGAAATACTCTTGGGGGGGGGGGTACTTCAAGATTTAAGGAGAATGGAAAAGATGTTTTAAAGAGTACTTATTTAGTCTGAAATTTCATTTTATTTTGTTTAATCTTGTTTTTTGTTTTTTTAAATCCAAACCTTTAGTATAGTTACTAGATGCAGCAGCACTGGTACATGGTGCATAAGTAGAACAGGCCCTTTGATTTTTTATCAATGACAAGCCTCCACACTCAGTAGTGCCTTCCAGTAACTGCTCTTTGGAGCTTCTGAGTAATCAGGCAAGTCTGTGAGCCTGCACTCCGCGGTGGGTGGGCAGGAGCTGAAATCTGCTGAGGGGAGGGATTTCTAAGTAGACAATAGGCAACTCTTAGGTTTCCTTTTTTCCAACTCTAAAAAGATCTACAACTGACATGGAAAAAATAGTCAAGAAAAAAAATAAGAAGAAAGGAAGGACTTTGTGTGGCTGATAAGTTCCATCGTGGAGCAGGATGTGGTTTATCTGAGCTTCTGTAGGGAGCTTTTTATATACAAAGAGAAAAATCAGAACCTACTTAGTTACCTCGGTTATTTCTTTTTTTAACATAATTTTATTTCTTCTGGTCTGAGAAAAATCAGTCTACAATGGCCCTTGGTCTTTCATGATTCTTAATAGTAAACTCCTAATTGTTTTCTGTTGTTGTGGGGCACTTATTCATAATGCCAACTTTTCCTCAATGCTATTTAAAATTTTGTGTGCAAGATAATGAGTGGCCTCTCATACATAATGCTCTAAGGTTTAATTGTTTACATGTTTCGCATTTAATTTGATGCTTCTAATGAATTGGCGAGGAGGACAAATAGCCATTTCTGTCATGGTGTTGGGGTGGGGAAGCTGATGTCTAAGGTTTCAGCTTGACCTTGAGAGTAAATTGAAAATCAGCTGGGACACCAGGTTTTCCTCCGAATTTAAATCATACTACCTTCTTTATTTCATGGCGACCTTGACGAGTGTTTCCACTAACCAAAATAGCTTTTGCAAACATGAATGCTTACTGGAAAATAGTGAACAGTGGCTGATTGGAAGAACATGGCAGGCCTCCAGTTTTCATTTGCCTCTCGAAGATTGTCCACTTGGGTCTACCAGAAATGACACAGGCTTGAGCTCAGAAGGAGGGTTGCTTTGTACTTGCATATGTATTTCTGATCATGAGCTTGAACAATAAAATGGGCAACCTAAAGGAACCTGTGTCATTGCTGTCTCCCTCATTAGTGTGGAAACTCAAATGATGAGCAAGTTGTAGCTTCAAAGGGTTTCTTTTTTTTTTTCATTAATACAAAAAATATGAACAGAAAAAATAAAGTTTTCCGAGATATGTAGAAAATACACAGCTTTTAGAAATAACTGGAAATCAAAGAAGGAACTTAAATTGGAAAAAGAAGCAGCGCCAAGAAGCTTAAAGATGCTTGTCCCTCCTCCCTCTACCAGGACTCTGCCAAATTCAAGGTTACAGCAGCTGTGGTCCTTCTAGTCTGTCTTACTGGAAGTGTGGTGTCAAGGAATGGGCCTCTGGCAAGCTGTCAAAGATATCTGGGGACCAATTCATAAGAACACAAGACTTCCAGAGACTGTGTGACATGTTAAGAATTGTGCTCGGGCTGATGAAGTTTTGTTAGAATATGATGCTCATGACAAGGATCCTGTTCGCAGGGGTCATGCTAAGACAGCTTCTCCTCCTCAGCTCTGCGGGCTCCTGCTCCCTAAGTCCTAAGAGTGCCCTCTCCTGTGTTCCATGTCTCTCCCTACCACCATGTTCCAGCCATTGCACACACTCCAGGAGGATGCAGCCTCCTGAAGACAACAGAGCTTCTGGAATAGGGAGAAGCAGACTTGCTTCTCTAACAGCACACAGGCTTAAAATACAGTAAGAATATTTATGAATAAAATAATTATCAACTAAAAATAATCAGAAGCAAGAATGGATGTGGAATCGAGGGGAGAGAGCATATGGCATAGGATGTTCTATCTTGCAATATTGAACTTGGAACCGTCTGGGAGCAGAGAGCTGGAGAAAATGGCTTCCTGCGGTCCCTTTCCTGTCAGATGTTCTGGACTTGAGTTCTGCTGCTTAGTAGCTGTGCGACTATGGGCAAGTGACTTAAACTCGTTGTCTCTGTTTTCTTGTCATAAAATGGAAGGAAACAGTTTCATGAAAGTTCGTGGATTAAATGGTTTAACTCTCTCAAGAACGTAGCAGCACTGAGAAAAGGAAATAAAATAGCGAGCGTGGACTTACATAGTAAACATTCAGAAACTGTTGCTCTTAACTGACATTTGTTCAGGGTAAGAGTTTTCTGCCAAAAAAGCATCAAAGCAGCTGCTGAATTCACACCCTAAGCTTATACCTCCAGGACTCTTTAGTTCGATGAAGGTTGCAAATTGTTCATCTCCCCAGCACAAATTCGGGATACCCTGAGTTATCCACCATCAACATCTTGTGATTTCCACTCCGTTTATTAGTTTCCCCATGAATCAGAAGCTGGATTACTGCAGCCAAGAACTCTAGGAGATTTTTTTCCCCCTACAATCACTATAATTACTTTATCTCAAAAAGAACTTTATCTTTGCCACTCTAATGAGATCCTCTGCCATGGAATAGCATTAAAGCTAAAAGGTTTCTGATGAGAAATGGCGCAATAAATAGAGTAAGATGTAAAATGCCTGGCATGATGGATTTTATTTAAAATTGGTTTATAGATTAGGAACAATTTATGTGAGGAAATTTATTAAGAAATATTGTCTAAATGTATAATCATTTCTAAACTTAATATTTGTTACAGATTAATTGTTAGTAAGGAGTCTACTTGCTTCTCTTAATATCAAGAGCTATATAATAAAGACTTTGGATATATCTAAGCTTACTTAGGAAATGAGTATGTGTTACAATACTTTTACTTATTTATTCAATTGTTGGGCATTTCTGAGTTTTTGGATTTTAATGAAAGAGTCATTGCAAATTATTTTATGTTATTCAAATATATATTATTTTTAATTTAATTTATTTATTTATATATATTTTTTAATTTTTTAAAGATTTTATTTATTTATTTGACAGACAGAGATCACAAGTAAGCAGAGAGGCAGGCACAGAGAGAGGGAGAAGCAGACTCCCTGCTGAGCAGAGAGCCCAATGTGGGGCTAGATCCCAGAACTCTGGGATCATGACCTGAGCTGAAGGCAGAGGCTTAACCCACTGAGCCACCCAGGCACCCCTATATTTTATTTTTTAAAGCCCATTTTGGATGTCAAAAATGGCCCTGAAGTCTGTTTTGATTTGTGTTATGCTGTTAGGCCTACAAAGGAGTTTTTGTGTGGATTTATCTCACGTCAAGGGTTTAGGATTGAGAGGGAGCTGAAGACAATGCAAGTCTTGCCTCTTGCAGGTGTCGGGGCACCCCCATATTCACTTCCTGCCATCAGTTCTGCCATGAGATTTCTTTCGACCGTGGTGACTCTCCTCCTCCATCTTTCTGAAACCCACCTTCTTTGTGTTGTATTCCTTTTGGTCCTCACTGTAGAAACCAGCTGTCTCAGCCACAAGGATGGCCTCATGCTAATCAAGTATCCCATGGACAGTGACTGACAAAAGATTGAGAGATTAAAAGGTTTTCCTCTTTTTCTCTTTTCCCAAACCAATACCTGCAAAAGAGCCAGTCTAAGGTAAAAACAAACAAGTAATAATAATAAACCTCAAAGGATTATCGTAAAGAATTTTAAGTTTTGATGATTTATTTTACAGTAAAGCATTATTTTTGATAGTTTGCAAATATATCGAACACTGTAAATTCTACATGTAAAATGACCTACCGAGATTGGGTTCATCCAAGCCTCTTCAGGGTTATCAATGCCAACCGATATAATGGATTTAAAATTGCAAGTGAATGCTGCCAGTATCATTGTCCTAAAACTTACAGTAGTTTTGGATAATCCATGCCTAGTGTTCAGACTTAAAAATACTCTTCACCACCATGACCTATCTCCAGTGACTCCAGATTAATTTGCTAACTTATATGAACAATTTTACCAAATTTACTAATTTACAAAAATAATTATAAGGAATAATTTCATTCTGGAACATTCTTTTGGAATTTTTATTTATATTGTGATTGCACTATTCATTTGATTATCTTAAACATATTCAGTGATATATTTTCTTATCAGATTTTAAGAAATGCCTAGTTTATTGAAGGCTAAAGATCATAGGTGAATTCATCTTATGGATGTTTTCTTCTTGAACATATCCATGCATATAGTCCTTTGAATATCCTCAAAATTCTAACATTTCATGTAAAAACTTTTGGGTTATACTGATTTCTTTCTAATGTTTATTTTAGTTGTTCTGCTTTCCCAGAATGTTCATTTTCCCACCAATTTCTCTATTAGTTACCCATTCCCCCCAAATTTCTTTTGACCGATTGTAAAGTCTGTAGCGTCTTATATTGAATTGGATTGTTGAAATGGCTTTCAAAGACATCTCCAGTGTGAACTGAACAGTTTTCTATCCATACAAGCATGTGAGATTTAAATTTGTTTCTGCACCACATCTTTCCTGCTATAGCTTGAGGCCATCTAGGCAAATAGCAGGAAAGAGGATGTTGAGCACACAGCACACTGAGGGCAGGGAGGGGATCTGAAGAGCTCAGGGAAGAAAAAATCATAAGAGACTCTGAAAGATTGAGAACAAACTGAGGGTTGATGGATGGAGGAGGGTGGGGGATGGGCCAGATGGGTGATGGGGTTTAAGGAGGCCATTTGGTGTGATGAACACTAGGTGTTCTATGTAAGTGATGAATCCCTATATTCTGCCCCTGAAACAATATTGCACTGCATGTGAATGCAAATAAATGTGAGTGGGGGGGAAAAAAAGAGTTTAAGTAATTTTTTTTTTAAATGAAGAGCTCAGAGCACCAAGACCAAGTTACACATCTTATAAGTAATCAAGTAATAATTATATTATATAAATTGGCTTTTCAGTTTATTTGGTAAATCAGCTTTTGGTGAATTGATTTTCAGCTGACTTCCCTAGAAGCCCCTCCTACAAATGGCCCCAGAACATGCCTGTGTAGAAGAACACAGTCTGAAGATAAAATTTTGTCATGAAAGTTTGAGGTCATTTTAATGGCTCTCAGTGGCTCCTTCAATGTTTTAGCTGGGGCTCTGGTGGGAGAAGAGTGGTAAATAGAGAGAAGAAGAGAGTGGAGGGAGCAGAGTGGCCTCTTGAACTTGGCTTGAGCCTCATGGTAGAGAGGAGAATGCAAGCAGAGGGTCATTTTTCATCAGAGTCTGTGTGAGAACCTGGGCAAAAGTCGGAGCTGGCACTTTCGGAGCTGTGGAGAAGGGTGATCCCTGGCGTACCGGGGATTCGGGGCAGGACTGCCAGATTAGCTAGCACACAGGTATTCAACTACATTTGATCTCAGATAACCAGTGAATACTCCTTTAGGATGGGTACGTTCCAGACCCTGCATGGAATGTAACTACACTACTTAATGTTTATCTGAAATTCAAATCGTCCTCTATGCTTCATCTGACAACACTAGTTCTGGGATCTTTCCTGTTGGCTGGGGCATTGGTGTAACAACTACGGGTCATTCTCCTGGACACCAGGGAGGCCCTCAGTGGGCCTTCTGTCAAGCTGCATCGAGGTGAGCAGAAGCTGGAACAGGAGATGAACAGCTAGTCTGGCGAAAGGAACAGCGAGGGCTGACAAACACAGCAGTGGTCATGCATGGGGAGGAGTCCCAGCAGGACAATTCTGGGAATCTAGAACCCACGATCCCTGAGAAATAATCCCAATAGCCAGCAGCCACCCAAGCCACACTCCCCTTTACTGGATGAAAGTGTTGTTTCTGGAGGACTGCCGATAATTATTCGTAAATCAGAGGGAACTTCTCATTAGAAAAACAAACACATGGAAACAATAAATGTGTTTTGTGGGATGGAAAAAAATAGTTCAGTTTTTTTCTATATTACATTAATGTGAATCCTTAGTAGTTGATAAACAAAAAGTAAAAATACAGTTTTCCATTTAAATAAACAAAATGTCAAGTACACATAGGAAATTGTTTGTGATAAAAGTCAAATGTAAATTTATTCACGAAGTAAGTGAAATGCTCTCCAGTAGAGCTATAGCAACTTTATGCGGCAATTTACTGTTCCATTGTCTCAAGCACGGAAATTCGTAGGTTGAGAGCTTTTGTCAGGACCACAACATGTTTCAGAACTTTCCAGAGTTTTTCTTTGGTCATTTGGCATTAGTTGGAGTGATTTCAGTAAGGTGAAGCCTACATAAATGTTGGTCGGTGTTGGTAGTTCACTGACCTTTTAATCTGGCTAATAATTCGCATTTGGACTTTAGTGGAGAAAGCTTTTCACTGCTTCTTTGTTTAGGGACTCTGTATTAGTAAGTGACTTTTTTTAAATCGTGGATTTTCTTACAACTTTTTGAGAAAAAGAAAGAGAAAAAAGAAAGGGTACAAATGCATGTTCCCGGAGCACACCTGTAGAGGCATCAGAGGCCCCTGGAGCTGTGGGTTCTTACCAGGCAGTTATCCTGCATCAAGCTGTAAATTGTGTCTAACCATTTCTGCCTGCATGTTTAGCCATGTTCCAGACCCATGATGATAGTGTGAAATTTCAGAAAGTATAGGTACAAAGTTAAATCATGCTATTCTAAGATGTATGTGTACATATTTTAAAGTGTTGTTGAGTTCTTTATATCTGTCTCTCTATCTAATCTATCATCTATCTATGGTGAGGAGTGAGTATTATTAATAACTAATTTATTGAATGTTGACCAAACACCAGGATCTAACCTCAGTACTTTTCCAAAATATCTCATTTAATTTTTATATTTGTATAGTTCTTTTTTTAATTTTCATGTATATGCACTGTTACATCAATGTCATTTTTTTTATGTGAATGATGGTGAAAGTTTTCCAAAGTTTGTCAGTCATTAATGATGTGTGGTCATTAACTGATTTAATTGGAAATCGATTGAGCTACCTAGCATTTTATTCTTTGTTCAAGATGATACCTTTAAAAACAAGAGAAATATCTACTGGAACTACATAGAATATTTTGGCAAAATCACAACCTGAAGGTGTTTATAAAACATAAAGAAAAGATAAGGTTTTTCAAAGAAAGTTTTCCCTATACTTTATTATTTCATTTTTTTTTAAAGATTTTATTTATTTATTTGACAGAGATCACAAGCAGGCAGAGAGGCATGCAGAGAGAGAGGAGGAAGCAGGCTCCTCGCCAAGCAGAGAGCCTGATGCGAGGCTCAATCCCAGGACCCTGAGATCATGACCTGAGCCGAAGGCAGAGGCTTAACCCACTGAGCCACCCAGGCACCCCTTATTATTTCATTTTAACTTGCACTTAAATGTATCATATTTTAGAACTTTGGTTCTTTGTTAATTGGTTAACAGTGCTGTCCCCTGTGGTGATGGAATGAACACTCACCTAACAGATGCTTCACCAGTAAGGGTTAAGATGGGGTTGTTTGTACTTTACTATCCACCATCCATGGCACAGCCCTGGGCATCATGGCATCAAGTCTGCAGTAGGGTGGGGTGATGGGGAACAGCCTGTATGTCTCATTTCCTTAAAAAAGAAAATAATAATAATAATTTTTAGAAGCCTATTTGCAGGCTTCTCCTTATATTTCTCCAAAACTTGGTTATATGGCCACCGGTAATTACAAAGGAAGCTTGCAAAGCAAGTGTTTTCCAAAGATGAACAGGATATTCATGACTTAGATTGACTTAGACCAATCTTATTTATCCACTGATTTGGGTCCACTGCTTCTACAAATAAAACCAGCATTCTGTTAATAAGGAGAGAGAAGGAGATGGATGTTGGGTGGGCCATGACTAAGGGCTGCCGCATTTGTAATTGTGTAATTGCTGCAGATAACTTCCATGGATTCATCACTTTCATTACTGAGTCTGTATTATACAATTATGTAACTCTATTTGTATCACTATGGCTACCCTCAGAATATGGTCAGTCTTGAACTTGTTTTTGTGTGTGAATGCCATTGTTTCAACAGTTGTCTCTCTACATAAGTGCAGTTCCTTGGTTGTCTATGGAGTGAAATTGTTATCCATTTGACCACACAGAAGCTTTCTCAAGGACTGGGTAAAGAAAAAATAGATATTTAGGGCAGTGGGCAATTTATTTGTTCTTTGCTTAAGAAGTACATGGTTCAAAAACCTCACTGGGAAAGATAACTGGAATTTAGGAGCCCTGTCTTACTCCATAGTAGATCTTTGCCAATACTTCGTAAAGAAAAAATATATTACCTAGCACTAAGAAAATGTGGGAGGTGGGAGAGCCACACTGAATGACTCTACTACAGAATTAGGACTCTACAGATCAGGACTGTGATATGTTTTTGCAGTCATTTTACAGAAGCATTGATACTAACGCACACACCCATCTTTCATCAGGGAATGTTAAGCTACCTGCATAAATGCAGCAGTGAAGCCTGATGAGAAGTAGAGAGCTTAATTGACTTTACTTGGGTCCACCGTGAGAAAGGAGCCACACTGAGAATTAAATCTGGGAACCTGAATTTAGATTCTTATTCAAAGTACCCAATATTGAGATACATCATTTTCATACTAGGACTGAGGGAGCATAGAGCCTTGCTCTGCAGCTTTTTCCAAAAAAAAAAAAAAAAAAGCCAAATTTACTAGATTACATCTCCTAAAGTGGAAGTGGAAATACAGATAAAAAATGAAAACTGGATGTTTTCTTTTAGTGAAGAGCACCGGTGTACCTGGAACATAAGGAACCAGGGAAACTAGAGTGGAGTTTTCATGCATTATGGCTGCTTCCTAAGTGACGGGTTAGATCCACTGGTTTGTTGGAGGGCATGATACTAACCAAGCTGGAAGCCACGGCATGAGCCTCACAAGCGCCACTTACCTTTCTGAGTCCCTACAATCACTTGTTCCTATGATTAAACTAGGAGTTCTCCCAGCTAGGTTCAGAGAATTACATTTCTGTCTAGAGTCAGCATGACCCTGAATTTTACGTTTTTTATATCTTCAGTGGTTCACTGGGAATTTCGTATTAATTTAGAAAGCCATACTAATTAACATACCCTGACCTACCATTAAAATGATCAGATATGGCCATCGTTTAAAGCTGAGCTGGTAGCATCATCTCATGGACAAATGAAACTTTCCCCACCATAGTGTGTTAAAAAATAAATGTTGTTTCTCTTCCTTGCTGAATAAAATATCCTATTTGAAGTACTTTAGGTAGAGGGTCAGTGGAAACAAATGTCCTATAATCTGTGAGTTGTGTAATGTTGCCATAAAGCTAGGATTTAAGCTTTGCATAAACGGATACAGGAAAGATGATTATATTTATATATATCTACATAGGTTTATTTAAATATATCCCACAAAATAAATGGAGTGTGACCAAGAAATGAAAGACTCTGTTCCCTGGGCACCCCTCTACTCTATCCCATTCCTAGACTTGGTGTCTTGAGACAAAAACTACACCTTTTCAGTCCTTGTGCTTTAGAACAGTGCTGGGAGAGTGAAGATGGTTAGACGTGATCTGTGGAGTGAATGAATCACTGAACTGATGACATCACAGTTACTCTATGCCTCGGCCTACGCATAATCCTACAATAGGAATGGCCTTTGTCGTCTTCCAATCTAAATGTCCTCCAGATACAAAAATTGCTCTTATAATATATACGCTCAGTGTTTGTCCCTTGTCTTCTGCTCTGGCACTTTTAGTACGGGAGGAATCATTTCTTTCCAAGTTACCTGTCGCCGTTGTATGGAACTTTAATTACTCTCGGTCATTTGCCCTGTCATCTGTCATTTATCTGTTATTTGCCCTGAAATCCGTCTTCACCCCTAACTTCTAGCTCTGTTCTTTGAAAATAGAACAAAATCCAGGGAACCTTCTATTAGGCAGCTCTTCATATGTTTAAAGAAGCTACAACAATTTACTTCCTGGGTCTTCCTTTCTCTCGTAAACTGATGACTTTCAAATGTAAGAAAGCCTGAAAGCATCTCCTTACCTCAAAGAAATTCATTTTTCTGTGAATAGCTTCAGAGTCAGGAACGGTATGGCGAGGTTGTGAAAGAAACATCGTTGCTAGATAAGGATGCTCTGGGAGACAGGGCCGGCAGATGCCTGTTTGCTCTTGGGTAGGGCTTGTGTGGACAGGTGAGGGTTGATCCAGAACGTTCTAGAACACAAGTCTGAGTTGCAGAAAAGAAAAAGGGAACTTACATAGGTACCTCATTCTTGGAACAGCAATGATATTCAAGCTGAAGAATCAAGAAGTGTATTAGAAATGACCATTCACAGAGAGCAGGTGTGGTGGCCACCAGTCAGGAGCTGAGAATACAGGGCCATACATGATGGAATCATGCACCACTTGAACCTGGGTGCTAGTAGTGATTTTTATAAGGCAGGTCTAGGCAGTACCAGTAGAAAAAGCTCACAATCCACCAAGCTGTTTCTGAGCACTGATGGTTCCTTTTACTGATGATGCTTTTGTGTCTTTCACTAACGGCCCTGCCTTAGCGTCCTGGAGGGTAGCAGTTTCTGCCAGGACCAAGTGGATAACCAAGTTCCAAATACAGTTTCAGCTCAGTAAATTAAGTGTCCAGTCTCATGAAAGACAGTCAAGCAGCCACATGAAAGGCTTACCACTGTACTCCTGGTCTAGGTCCCATGTTAGGCTGGCTATTTCCTCCCATCCAAGTACTAACCAGGCCCGACCCTGCTTAGCTAGGCTGGCTATTTCCTGAGGGACTGGGGTGAGGGTGCTCCTTCTGTCTCTCCCCACCTTGAGCTTCTACTCTTGCTGTACCATTGTTTCTAGGAAGAATATGGGATGGTGGCATTCGTGAAGCTCCTTCTCATTTTCTAAGGGAATACTCATACATGTTTTGTTTTAACAGAGTCTGGGATCACAAGCAGAGCCCAGCATAACTACATCCATCAAGTCTTCTGGACTTACCCAGTGGGGCCAAACCCTGACTCACCGCCTCCCACTGACTCTGTATCAGGCTCTCTGAGTTATTCCAGTGAAACCCTTCTTTCTTAAGAGGAAGGAGAGAGTTCTGTTGGATCGGGATGTTGCTACAGTGCAGTTTTCAACAAAGAAATCATTGTCACAAATATATCTCTATCCAGTCTCCAATGAACCAACTTTTGTACACACAGTGTCCCTGAGAGATTTCAAAAATGCAGTGTGTATTGGCCAAGGGGGTGAATGGAAACTGCACTTTCTACTCGGTTTTGCTGTGAGCCTCAGACTGCTCTGCAGTAATAAAGTTCATTTGAAAAATTCTGTCACCAGGTTTTAGATTCATAAATCTGCATATCGAATCAGCACGTCTGTGGGTTGACAAGCTTATGGTATCTGTGCTACGGTTAAAGCCACTAATATCATGCGTGATCATGTAAGTTGACTCTGTAGAGACCGTAACAGTTTAAAAAGTACTTCCACGTCCATTGCCTTGATTCTTAAGACAACTATGTAAATAGGGAAAGGTC
>ML093378.1:48252-66117 GCA_003697995.1 Taxidea taxus jeffersonii | reverse complement strand
CCACCAACCAGCCCCTTTTGGAACATTCCAGTGACAGGAAATTCACTTGCTCTTAAGATAGTTCTTTTGTTTTATGGAAATTTCCTCTGTTAGGGGATCTTTCCCTGAATTGATTCTCAAGGTGCCTCATAAATTCCATTCTCTGGAGCTGCAGAAAACATGCGGATTCCATTTCATGTAGCTCTCCTGCAGACATTTAAATATAACAATCATATATCATCTCCAGAATCCAAAGTTTTCAGCTTCAACTTCCTGTTTATCTGAAAATATTTACCATTTCACAAGACTCCAAAAAATGGAGGTGCCCAGGGGTGCCTGGCTGGCTGAGTCAGTTATGCATCTGACTCTTGATTTCAGCTCTGGTCATGATCTCGGGGTGGTAGGACTGAGCCCCACGTGGAACACCAAGCTCAGCAGGGAATCTACTTGAAATTCTCTCCCTCTACCCCTCCCCCCACTTGTGCACTCTCTCTCTCTCTCTCAAATAAATAAATACATAAATACATAAATAAATATATATATATTAAATGGAGGTGCCCAGTGAGACAGATGATGGGGCAGCCCGTTAGAGAGAGATAGAAGGAAAGGAAATTCACAAAGACAGCTGAAATGAAATGTATTTCCTTTCCGTTTTCCAGTTTCACATTTAAAACAGAAAGAACTAATAGGATGACTTCATGCATGTTAAGAACTTTATGCGTATCATCTCATTTAATCCCAAACAACTCCTTGAATTCCAAATGACTGTTGTGCCCATTTTACGTATTTGGAAACCGATGTATAGAGAAATTGAGAGGCAAACTACTGAGTCACAGGTCCCAATAAGAGCACTGGCCCCCACAAGTCCACACATACCTAAGGTTGCTGAACTTCCTTTTTGTGATACCCAAATAAAAGACACCTATGTTCACTTGAATGTTGGGTTCATCTAAACAAATGCAGCGGCAGCTGTTCCAGCTAACTCTGGAGTTTCTATTGGGAGAGCCTGGGATGAGCCAGCGGGAGGGGTGCGGATGGGAGGTTGTGTAAAAAACAAAAATGAATGACAGCTAATGCTAATGGAGCACGTACTGTGGCCAACAATGAATTAATTAATTAGCCAATAATATTTAATGGATTATTAACAATTAACAATATTTATCAATAAAATTAATAAATAAGTCTATTAATAATTAATAATTAGAATTATTAATGCCTCATTAGAATTATTGGCTTTTCTAATTCTACCACTAAATCTTCTTATGAAGTATATATTGTTATTTCTGCCACTTTACAGATGAGAAAACTGAGGCATGGGAAGGTTATGTAATCCCAGGATCTCACAGGTACTAAAATGTATACCACAGGAACTCCTGGGTGGCTCAGTCAGTTAAGGATCTGCCTTTGGCTCAAGTCATGATTCTAGGGTCCTGGGATCAAGCCCCACATCTAGCTCCCTGCTCAATAGGGAGTCTGCTTCTCCCACTCCCTCTGCCGCTCCCCCTGCTTGTGCTCTCTTGCTCTCTGTCAAATAAATAAATAATTTTTTTTTAAAAAAATGTTTGCTGTAGGGCTTTGAGCCCAGCAGTCCGTACTCAATCACCATGCTTTGCTGGTACAGATGGCAAGGATAAGGAAGGGCCGCATTTCAGGCTGGGGCAACAGGTGGGTGCTAACCCAATTTTTCCATTATTGTAATACCATGTTCTTGGATTTTCCTCAAACTCTTGTCAGCTTTCATACTGACAGCTTAGCCATCTATGAGAAAATCACACTGAGTGGAAGGACAACCATAAGGGAGGAACTTCAGGACAATTCTTCAAGGAAGGAAATGTTTAACTCTTATCTTGATCAAGGCCTTGGGCTGTGAAGATGGGCATTGTTCCACAATCTCTCTATAATCCTCAAGGTCCCCAACTTGGAGACCAAAAAACAAACCCAGAAAGGGACTACAAGCTATAAATCTATGAAAGAGGAAGAGGAAGGCATGAAGCATCTAAACATAGTTTGTCATCAGTGAAGCCATGTTTTTGACTGAATTGGTGTCTCCCCAAAATTCGGATGTCGAAGTCCTAACCCCTACTGCCTCAGAATGTGACTCTATCGGCAGACAGGGTCAAGAGGTCATTCAAGTCAAATGTGGCCATGCAGGTGAGCCCTAGTCTAACATGACCAGGGACTTCGGAAGAAGATTAGGACACAGATGCACACAGACCTCAGGGAGACCAGGTGGGGACACCGTGAGAGCCATCTGCAAGCTAACAAGCTACGTTCCAGAAGAAATCAACCCTGCGAACATGTTGACCTTGGACTTATACCCTCCAGAACCCTAAGTATATAAATGTCTGTTGTGTGAGCCACCCAGTCTTCGTTACTTGCTACGGTTGGCCTAGCAAATTGATACAAGCTCTGATTCACCAAATGTGCACTGATCAGTAGGTTCTGGCTCACAACAGAGAAAAAGTTAGGGATTCTATGTTCGTATATAGAATCTTAAACATTTACGCAAATGAAATCTGTGACATTTCTGTTGCTCGTGTGTGTGTGTGTGTGTACACACACGTGTTCATGGTTGACTCAACTGCCTTTCCTCTCCATCTAAGGTTGGCCGCACACAAGCTGACGATGCAGAGTTTTCACTAGACTCGCCGTCACTGAGGTCTTGCCAAACCTGCCGCTGACGCAGCCATTTCAAAATCCACCTTCATCAGAGTTTTCCACCAGGCGGCCTTTGTTAATGATCACTGCAAGGCACATAAACAGTGTCACCTAAATAAAGTAGACGGACATCAAACACTACTTCCTACAGAGGAATCCAGACAGGAATTTCCATGTGGGCTGCTGTCTTAACTTACATATATTAAATCCACCTCAGGCACAAGCATCTGACAAGCACAGGTAGTCTAATTCTCCAAAGGTGGGGGTTAACTTCCAATGTAGGTGGTGAAGTCAAGACTCTCATCTCCACAGAAAGCTTGGCCCTTGTCTGCTGGACCTCGGCCCACAATCTGCGGGGGACCCAGATACCACGCGGAAACCCCCCTTTGGAAATTTTCCATCCATACAAGCACTTATGGCCTCTGTGGGAGACTGGAGGGATGTTTTCTCTCTTAACGTGCTGGAAAAGAGCTTTTCCTAGACAAAAGAGTTTTAGGTTATATGTCAAATGACATTTAAAAAGACTTAAGTGTGGAGCGCCTGGGTGGCTCAGTCAGTTAAGGGTCTGCCTTTGACTCAGGTCATAATCTCAAGAACCCTGGGATCAAGCCTCACACTGGGCTCCCTGCTCAGTGGGGAAACTGTTTCTCCCTCTCCTGCTCCCTCTGCCTGTGCTCTCCTGCTCTCTTTCTGCCAAATAAATAAATAAAATCTTTAAAAAGAAAAAAAAAGAGTTAAGTGTATTTGATAAGTAGTATTTCTCAATTATCCCCATAAAAGTAGTGAATTTATGCTTTGAAGCTCTATTTCTTATGACATTATCAGAAAATAAAATTCAAAATGATCACTTGAATTAACATTTATTACTCAAGAATAGAGAAGTTATTTTTTACTAGCAGGCCATCTACCACCACAGACACGAATCATTTCTGAGTTTAGAGTATCCATCACTCAAACATCTGGTCAGTTGATCATCTTGGAAGTAACAAGCAAAGTTTGGGGCACAGAAATATCCTTGGCACAAGGGATACGTGTAATGCACATTTTAGGTACGCCTCTCACAGACAATTACCTTAAAATGTCGTTCCTACCATATTTTAGTTGACTGTTTACTGTTATCTCCTCGTTTTCAGGACCAGCATAAAAAATTAACAGACAGAAGGAAACAGCTTTGTGAACGAAAAGAGAACTTTGGAATAAAACTAGATTTGATTTTCTTTAAATTCGGTATTGCCATTAGAAATGCAAAATAAATATGTCACAATCCAATCCCCACCCCCCACACAACTTTCTTTCCTTTTTGCCTTTTCTTTTTACTGGGGGGAGAAAGAACTGGTTACCAGTAGTGACAAATTTAGATCAACCTGGTTTCTTTCCTTAAATTTTTTAAGATTCGTGTCTCAGAAAATCAGAAATGGCCACTTTGGAAGTAAGCTCAGACACTTCAAGTAGACATTGAGGAAAAGCAAAAGTACTAAAGGTGGTCGCCAACCAATGGAGGGCACAGGCCACAGGAGCCTGTCTGAACAGTGAAGAGGCACCTAGAGCCAGCAATCTGAAGACAGGAAAGGGATATTCAAAACATCTGCCAGAAGCAGTTCTGTTTCTCGTCACCTAGAAAAGCTATTTTAAAAAGGGCAGACCAGTAAGCTGTCCCATGCGCCACATGTCACAGTTTCCATTTAAGGATCACTAGCAGTGTTGCAATGGAGAGGGGTTGAACCACTTTTAAGAAGTCAAAACTGAAGAGGAAGGGGTTGGTTTTCATTCCCCATCTCCAGGTATGTCTCAGCATAATTGTCCCCAGTGCTCAATGTTCCTGAGCGCTCTGGAATGATTTTGTTAAGTTTTGTGGAAGATTCGTGGGAACCACCACAAAAGCACAAGCAGGGATGTCACCAAATGCCCTTTGTGACCATCTTTACCCTTTTTCCCATCCTGTAAGTGTCACGTGACAGCCCAGCTCCCCCTAGAAAGAGATAAACACACTTGTGAGGTGTATTCAGAGGTCATTCTCAGATCTGAGAAATACAAAAGGCACCTTTCCTATCCTCTGATGCCTAACCTCCACCAGGTTTTCACCTATGAATATCTTAGCCTTTGAAATTATATTAGGATTTTCCCCAAAATGCAATCTTCCCTTTGTCAGGTTGGAACAGGGGTGACAATAAATAGCTTTCCTTTCTTCCCCTATTGACTGTGGAAGTAGGCTCAGAAATCTGTCATGGAGATTAAAAAAAGAAGTTAGCAATATTCCAGAAAAAAAAAAAAAGGAAAAATGGACATCATGGCTTCAAATGAGTGGTCTGCCTGACATTGAGCCTCTGTGTCATGGGCTGAACAAAAGTGTGCACACCTGCTCAAGGATCTTGGCCTGTGGGCCAGGAACCTGGGTCCTGAGAATAATCTGCTCAGTAAAAGAAGAACAGAGATGTGACCCCAGGTGGTCAGCTCTTCATCCGGGTAGAAAAATGACTGTTCCTCTCCTGGGGAGCAGGAGGGATGGGGAGAGAAGCAGAGATCTTATTCTCAGAGATGCGCTCCATCAGGACACGAGGGAGGGAGCAAGGAATGAGCCTTAACAATTTTCCACTTACGGTTCATTCAATATACATGGATTGAGCATCTGCTTTGTAACAGGGACTGTGAGAGATGCAACCAATATAGCAGTGATGTGGGGGACCAGTAAAGGGAGAGAAGGGACAGAAGGACAGGGAGCGAAGACCCCACAGGGCCAGAGCACAGAGCGGTGTAGAAACAGCAGGAAGCCAGGCTGGCTTGAGTGTAGACAGCGGGAGGGGGGCCTGGGCAGGGCGTGGGTCCTCGCACTGTGTTCAAACTTTTAGACCATGAGAGGACCTTAAACCAGGAAGCTGCAGGGTCAGCAGGGAAGAAAAGATCACGCAACTGGGTGTGGGTGCCAGGAAATCAGGAAAGATGCTGATGTTGACACAGCGAGACCAAGACCTAAGCAGAGAAAAGGTCAAGTAGGTCTTCAAGAGTTTTCTAAAAGGTCAAACGTGAGTGAGAAAGAAAACACAAAGAGGCCAAGCAGAGCTCTCCAGTTCTCAACTTCTCAATTCAGCTTCTTTTTGCTTTATCTGTTAGATCTCCTGTTGGCCCGTGATACCGGAGTCGCTCTAGCGATGCTTTCGTACCTATAGGTCCATATCCCTTCTTCTTCTCCCTTATCTCACTCTATGAAAGTAAAAGGGGCCCCTAATCATTAAGCCTCACAAATCCAACAGGCAATACCATCCAGAAAAGCTGTGCAAATCTGCACTTGACTAACTCCATTAAACATTAACCTGTTTGTTACACATTTACAACTCCTAGAAACAATAATTGTGTTTCTTTCCTTTGTTCATGAAATCTAGCTGAATCGTTTATAGTTTCAGTACTAAAGATATTAGAAAGCATTTTTTGTTTGTTTTTGCAAGACTTTGTTCTTTATGTGGGAAGTTGGTCTATGTCCTATTTAAAGATTCTCATTTTTCTTTAAAACATCGAATTTCACTGAGCATCTGTCACTTGTCAGGCATTGAACTGATGGTTATCATATTTAAATCATCGCATTTAAAGCTTTTTTTTTTTTTAAAGACTATCTAAATAAGTGTCTTATGCAGGAAGGCTTTTGTTTACTTAAAAAGATGTGACAGGAATGTAAAAGGGTACAGCCATGATGCAAGACAGTATGGGGAGTCCTCAAAAAATGAATCATAGGATTCCCTTTTGAGCCAGTAATTCCGATTCTGAATATATGCCCACAAAAATTGAAAGCAGGGAGTCAGACAGATACTAGTACACCGATGTCCACAGGAACACTAATCACAATACCCAAGAGATGGAATTAACCCAAATATCCATCAGTGCATATATGGGTAAACAAACTTTGGGATATCCCTATAATGGAGTACTATTCAGCCTTCAAAAAGAATGAAATTCTAATACATTCTACAGCATGGAAAACCTTGCAGACATGATGCTAAGTGAAATAAGCCAGACACAAAGGACAAATAACTTTAATACCACCCACAGAGGCTACCTAAAGTAGTCAAATTCATAGACTGAAATTAGAAGTGGGGCTGGGAGGGGTGGGAGGAACAGGGAGTTAGTGTACAAAAAGTTTCATTTTGGGATGATGGGAAAGTTCTAGAGGTGAATAGTGGTGATGGTTGTACAACAATGTGAAAGTACTTAAAACCAGTGAACTGTACCCCTAAAAATGGTTCCTTAAGAAATAAAAAGATGTGAAAATAGGGAAAGAAATTAGATGATATGAAGATTCAATTTTTCATGGAAGATGGAGATTTCCAAATTGAACGTGAGTGGGAGCCCCGTATCTCCAGTCAGGGAACTCTGGAGAAACCAGTGAAACCATGTGAAGCCATGTGGAGGTAAAGTACACAGTGTAAAGGCACGTCTGGAGTCTCCCTTTTCCTACATGACCCTATTTCTGTCATGTTCTCATGAGCTCCGGTAAGACATGACGGTAGTTCACTATGTATAAAACCTGAGCCCCAAACCATTAGGGTTTGAAAAGGGAAAGGAGATCCCAGCGATGCCTTGTCTGGAGATCCACAGTTCAGACAGAATGCTTTCCTCCCTGGGGCTACTTCCCAAACCATGAGCTGATGCCTGGGCAGCAGCTTCCTGTCTGGCCCCCCTGGGTCATTCTGGTGGAAAGCAAGAAATAACCCTCAGTGTCAGTCATCTCAGCGGAGGCCATGGTCATCTCACTAGCTTTTTTGTGTTTGTGTCCTATGAAGATCAAAGGAACTATGCTCTGATAAATGCCAGAAGATATTAGAGAAGAGAGAAAAATGTTAAATTTTAAGTCTGACAATTCTCAGTCACCTTCCAAATACCAGGGGGCAAGTTATCAGGAACTACGAAATCTGCACTAGATCAGCCACTTGATGATTTGATTTTAAAAATATGATGACTCGGGGCACCTGGGTGGCTCAGTGGGTTAAAGCCTCTGCCTTTGGCTCAGGTCATGATCCCAGGGTCCTGGGATCGAGCCCCACATCAGGCTCTCTGCTCGGCAGGGAGCCTGCTTCTTCCTCTCTCTCTCTGCCTCTCTGCCTACTTGTGATCTCCGTCTGTCAAATAAGTAAATAAAAAATATTAAAAAAATAAAAATATGATGACTGCCTAAGTTTGACCAGAAGCTCTTCTAGAGGGGATGTTTGGGAACACTGGTACTCTCCACTCCATTTTTCTGTCAATCTAAAATTTCTCAACAAAATAAAGTCTATTGGTTTTTCAGCGACAAAGAAAGCTGATTTATACATTATTATTATAGTTATCAGTTACTCAAAGAAAGCCTACACGACCCCCATTGGCTCATGAGTGGTTTTAAGTCTTCACCAAACTTCTCAGGATGTCTGGGTTTGGACAGCTGTGCCTCCCCGGCTAATAATTTGCAGGTTTTAATTTGATCTCACAGCTTTCCCAGCTTCCATTTCCGTGCCTTATGGCGCATAAAGGGCAGGCCGGAGCAGGTCAGTGCCCTCCGAGTAGCTGCAAAAATATTTCAAAGAGCTCCCAAGTCTGAGGAAATGTACAGGCATCTAGACTGTCATCCCAGTCCTTAGTGTTTCTACCTTTGTCACTGTGATGGCTTTGTCAACCCACCGTTACTAATGCTTCTAGAGTAAGACTTCCAGAATCATTCCCCCCAGTTCATGAGTTTTTAATTTCCTACCATCTAGGGAATGATAAAACTCAATTTGATGGTTTCCACAACTCACGCTCCAAATGACAAATTCAGAGACTATTTTCTCTACCTTCCACTGCATTTTTCACAATGAATAACGGGAGTATGAATCAGTATGTTCTTCACTTACCTCGCATTTTAAGTATAGTGTGAAGTAATATTTTCAGGAGAAGACTTTACAAAGTTGTATAAATTGATGTAAGGTACCACTACTGGATTTTTTTAGTGATTTTCTTCACGTGCCGTAGCTATTCTTGGCACCTCTCAAACAATGATATTTAGAGTTAATTCATTTTTTTCTCTTTTGTTACAATAGGAAAATGCTTTCCTGCCTCTTGCACCGAGATCCAAATGTCTAAAAAAATGCCACTACTGTGTTACAAGCAATTTGATTGCTCCCGTAGAGATTAATAATCATGACATAATTTATCCATGTGAAGATCATAGACAAGAACAAATAAGCATTACTTAAGCATCTGAACTGAACCCAGCACTCGCAAATGTATGTCCAATATAGTGACATAAGTCAATAAATATATGTTACAGTGCACAAACAAATGAATAAATAAACGAGAGACGCTCAGGTATTCAATTGGTAGAGAACAAAAACTGAAAGGAAATGTTAATCTCTGTGCTCCTGAGGGGTTGTGAAACACAAACTTTGATTCACTGGTAGTGAATCTGTAAACAGAATGGTATTTTTTAAAAAATAAGGCACTCCAGATCACAATGAAAGGATGTTTAAACTCTTTGACCCAATAATCCCATTTTTTGCAATATACATGAAAATATAATTAGCACTGCAGTCACAAAAATATGTAAATATGTGTTCCAGCCTGATCTTATAAAATTGGAAACACCTGACATGTCCAACAATGGGAAGAGGTTGAATAAATTATCATGTACCCAGATGGTGACCTATTATTCTGCCATCAAAAGTTGTTACAGGAATGTAGATGCTGGCATGAAGAAGAAATTGGTACGGCCTGGCCCTCCTGGAGTAAACAACTAGAAAACTGGATAAAGATATTAAAGAGTGGTTCTAAAATATTGGACAGCAGGCGGCATAAGACAGTGATTCTGGGGAGAAGAGCTTTTTGCCTAGACACTTGCTGGACAGTGGCTTGTCAATGTCTTATAAAGTTAAATATTGACATATCCTTTAGCTATGCAATTCCAACCCTAGAGAAACAAAGATATATGTCCAAAAAAAAGATTTTTATAAGAATGTTCATGGCAGCTTTATTTATAACTGCCAAAAATGATGACAACTAGTAGATAAATGAGTTTGGATCTAATGCATAATACAGTGATTCCAGTCCACAATACTGTATAATAATCTTCAACATTGCTAACAGACTAGATCTTAATTGTTCTCAACACAAAAAAGACATAATTACATGACATGATAGAAATGTTAGCTAATGTCACTATAGTAACCATATTGCAATACATGAATGTCTCAAACCAACGAGTTGTGCATCTCAAACTTACACAATGCTGTCATTACATCTCAATAAATTAATAGGCATTGAGAAAAATAACTGGAATAACCCAAACAACATAATGAGAGGATACATAAACAAATATTGTTACATTCGTGAAATAAAATACCCAGAAATTAAAGAACAAACCACTCACACAAGCAACAGTGGATGAATCTCGCAGTTATGAGGCTAAAAGAAGCCAAACACAAAACGACACACCATTTACTCCCACTTATATATTATGTAACAGGCAAAGCTACAGTGAGAAACATTCAGAACCCTGGCTTCTCTGGTGGCCGGGGGGACGGGGGGGTGGTGCTGGAGGAGCGCTGACCCGAAGAGGCACAGGGGGAGATTCTGTATCAAAACCCATCCAACTATACCCTTAAGATGGTGCACTTCACGGTGGATAAACTGTATCTCAATCAACAGAAAAAATTAAAGAAGACATTTATTACAGGACTGGATATACAATTTTAGCTCCATAAACATGTTTTCCCCTAGCTGCTCTATGTACATTTCCTCATTGCCTGCTCCCTTCCTTCATTCCCTTCATTTGGGTTGTCCCCCTGAGTCCCTAAGCTGCCCCTTTCTCTGTTTTATCCAAGCATCCTTAACCCCTGCAAAACCTACACCACCGGACCAAAGGGGTCTGCTTACTTGCCTGTTTCTGCCACTAGACCAGAAGGCCCAAGGGCCCAGCTCAGCCTCACATAACAGGTGTAGCAGCAGAGATTGTAACCAACATGTATATGGAAGCTCCTGTTTGTTGGACACTTCTCTGGGCTAAGGGCTTTCCCTGGATGTCATCGTTTTCTTGTGCATCAAGGAATCTTGAGATCCTGGTACCCAATAAGCACAGATCATGAATTATTAACTATACAGTATTCTCAGATATGATGGACTAGATCAAAAGGTAAATCCTGGTAATTAGAGCCACAAGTGGTTTTTTATTTTTGTTTTTGTTTTGTTTTTAAAGATTTTATTTATTTGAGAGGGAAAGAATGAGAGAGAGAGAGAGAGAGAGAGAGAGAGAGAATGAGAACAAGAGGGGGAAAGTCAAGAGGGAGAAGCAGACTCCCTGCTGAGCAGAGAGCCCAATGCAGGACTCGATCCTGGGACCCCAGGATCATGACCTGAGCCAAAGGCCATCACTTAACCAACTGAGCCACCCAGGTACCCCACCAGTGGTTTTTTTAAAAACTTTTTTCTCTTATGAGGTGCCTGAGTGGCTCAGTTGGTTGAGCGTCTGACTCCTGCTCAGCTCAGGTTTTGATCTCATGGTTGTGCGTTCAAGCCTCACGTTGGGCTCCAAGCTGGATATGAAGCCTATTTAAAAAACTTTTTTTTTTAATGAAAACCCTTTTCTTATGTTTTCCCTGTATTTAAAAATTTCTGCTTCTATATCAAAATAAAAGACATTTTTGCATAGAGAAAAGGTCAACTGAAAACCTTAAAAACACAAGAGCTCTTTGAGGTATGGCCGAGGTATTCATGAGCTACTTTGCTCTTTTATTTGTTACAACTTTCTAGAGATAATGATGTTGCAATTTGAGCAGAATGTTAAGCAAAAGGCCAAAAAAAAAAAAAAAAAAAAAAAAGGTTTACAATGGATTCCAACTGCAACTGTATTTTTCAAAGAAATATTTCTTCAGGAATTAAAACTTATCTTTTTTTAGCTTCAGTATAACAGGAAGAAATAATGATTTCAGAACAGACCTCCCTTTCTTTCCATATATATACAAACCAACTTTATTTTGAAGCCAAAACAGTCGGGGACAAGCAAAGTATATTTTGATAGGGTCTTGAGACTATCTTTGCTGATTTCCCAGAATCCTTCCCAAGGCCCCGTCTAAGGGGCCCTGTTGAATAAGACGTATACTGTCATCATAAGGCCAGTACTCTGCCATTCAAGACAGATAAAGGGGAGAAGGGGATGGAAAACGAAACTGGACTAACTGGAAAAATATTTATGCTTGACTGGTAAACTATTGATAGTAAGCTTTATCATTGAAAGCTTAGAAGTAAATCTTGTCAAGAAACGAAACTCCACATAGTTCTTGAAGCCTGGCCTCAGTTATTTGAATTATTCAGCTCACCGGTCATGAACACTGGACAGCTTAAGGTACAATATTTGTATCCCCATTGGATCCCCTAGCTCTTTAGGATTCCTAAAGATAAAGGTGAGGCACCTAAGGATAAGCTGTGGGAGGCTGACAGGAGAAGCCCCTCAGAGGCAGCCATTTTTAGGATGAGGAAGTGGTCGTTTTACAGCAGGTGTCCAATTGTTCACCCCTCCCCCACTGAGAGGCTGCCATTGCTTCCCATTTCCTCTACTTCCTCTACTGCTGACCTCAGTGACCGGGTGGCCCATAGAGCACAGAGAAGCGAAGCTGCATGACTCTGGAGGCCAGATCTACGTGGAGACACAACTTCTGCCACTTTCTCTGGAACCCCTCAGAGCTGGAGCTCTGAACTGCCATATAGGCTCTCTGCCTCCAGGCTGCCACACTATGAGGAAGCCCACACCAGCCCACGTGGAGGGACCTCCCAGAGAAGTCCTGAGACTACATGAAAGGAGAAACTGGCCAGACCCTGGCTGCCCCGGCACCTTCTTCCCAGCTACCTCAGTACCCCCTCTCCAGCTGTTCAGACCCTGCTCCCCAGCTGCATCAGCACCCCCAGTCCAGCTACCCAGCACCCTCCCAAGCTACCCAGACTTCCTTCCATAGCTGTCCCACCTCCATCCCCACCATGGCCTGACCATGGACTGAAACCTTATAGGCCTACGCCCACTCAGTCAAGCCCTTCCTGAAACTCTGGCCCATTGAAACCAGGGTAGATATAAAATGAATACTGTTGTTTTAAGTCATAGAGGTTGGCTGTGATCTCTTACACAATAGCTGTGCCATAGATAACCGAAGAAGTTGTGTATGAAACAATAGAATGAGATAAAAGTGTGAAAACAAAAGAAAGACATATCTATGAGAATAGCAGCTTTGCGGAGAACAGGATGAAAAAGATAAGTCTGAAGGACAAGAACTGACTGTGGCTGACTTCCAAATCACAAGGAAGAGCTTAAGATTTCTTCCAATCTGTTCTTTTTGCCAAATAAATTCAAGAAAAACTTAGTATCTGAAATTGGTTGAGACCAGTATAAAGTAACCAAAAATTGAAACAGAATGAATCACTTTGAATACATATAAGGAAATGGTAATAGTAATTCCTATCACAGCTTCTAAGAAGGGTCTCTGCCTGACCTCTTCTAATGAACAGCCAACACTCACTTGTAATGAGAAGCTCCAACTTACATGCAATTCTTATTCTAAGAATCTTTCAAGATTTTCTGCCTTAAGACTGAAATCTGCCTGTTCTTTTCTTACTACCCTGTCAATGTGCTTAGGAAACACTTTCTATTTGAATGACACAACTAAAAAACCTCAATCTAGTTCTGGTCCATTTTTTAGAAATTTTAGGGAAAAAAACAACAGACAACCAAATTAATGAGGTTTTAGAAAACCAAGCAAACAAGCAGCTATTGTCTCAAGGTTTGTATAAAACAAAGGCCCTTCTGTGATTATGTTCCCACAACAAAATGCTACTTCCTAATTAAACCAACACAGAAAATAAAGCACTGCTTCAAAAGGCAGCTTTATTTTCAGGGCCATAGGAAACATTTCCTTTTTTACGAAACACATTTTATCTTCTAAAGGAACAATACCAAGTTTTACTCACAAATCTGACCACCCCCAGTGAAACTTTTTGCCCAGGTTTCAACATTTTAATACAAAACATGGATTCATTTTCCTGTTCCTTGGCCAAAAAGCACACGGTAGATAGCACCCATATCTCCCAGTCACCACAGGGAAAGGAGTCGCCGAGCAGCAACCTAAGCAAACAGGACGGGGGAGAGATTAGGAAGAATGTGAACTATCCCAAACATAATGCAAAGGAAAACAGCAATTCAAGACCCGGAACAAGAGAGGTGAGATGGCATAGCATTGTGTGGAAGGAACCAGAAGTCCTGGTTTCCAATCCCAGCTTCAGCACACAGAGCCACATGACCCTGGGCAAGCCACTCAACTGACCTGTCCTGCAGTGTGCTTACCTCTTAAGAGGGGGCCATCTGTATTCCGGGATTGTTGGGGAGAGCAGGTAAAATCATACGGATGAGGAAAACAATGCTGTGTAGTCTATAACCTATACTTATGTACTTATGTCTATATGTGTATATATAGAGATTCCTATATATATTCATTGTATATGAACACACCATATAGAGATTGTATATTCACATTCATAGATGTGATATGCTATAGATTCTATACCTACTATATATAATTCTATAACACTATCTTACTAAATTCTATATTCTTCTAAATTCTATATTATGGAAGTCTATATATTACATGCATACGTTATATATACATTATGTACAATGTAGATACATTATATATACATACTATATATAATCTATATACTATCTAGGGTTGACCATTGAGTAACACGGGTTTGACCTGCACAGGTCCACTTATACACGGATTTTTTGGTGATATGGTACATGCTGTAAATGCATTCTCCCTTCCTTAAGATTTTCTTAATAACATTTTTCTCCTAGCTTATTTTGTTGTAAGAATACAGTATATAATACATATAACATAAAAATATATGCTAATTGATTATGTTACCAATAAGGCTTCCAGTCAATAGCAGGTTGATAGTTGGGTTTTGGGGGTCAAAAATTCTACACAAATTTTCAACTGCATAGGTGATCAGTATCTCCAAGCCCCATGTTGTCCAAAGGTCAACTATATAAGTCCTATACATACAGTTTAGATATTCATGTTCAGATATAAAGTAAATGTATAGATTTCTATACATATACAGGCGATAAATGTTCCTTTTTAAATGGGAAAATCAAAATAAAACCACAAACTTGCAATATGAAACTTTAAACTGAAATACTTTCACTGCATTACTTCATAGGCATAATTATGATATTAATCCCTATTTATTGAAAGCTTAAGTTATTACCCACAACAGAAAACAACTAAGATATCAGGCTTGGGAATTCCTATACAAGTGATGGGTAAGCCATGTAGAAGGATATTATTGCAGCTTTAAAATATATATATAATAACGAGTTTTAGTTACATTTGGAAATCCTCATGCTACAAAGTTAAATAAAATAACAGGACACTACCATATATGTCACAATATGTATTTTGGTATTGCCCAGTGATGCAGACAGAGCCCAGGCTCTTGAACCTCAGGGAGTCCTACCCTTGAACGAGTTACCTGAACTCTCTGAGTCTCAGTTTTGTCATTTGTCAAAAGGAGATAATAATAGGACCAAACTCATAGTATATGAGGATTTGATGATATAACACCCACAATAACAAGTTTTGCTACCTCTTTACCTTTGCCTGACCCTTCTAATTTTTCTACCACGAGCTCATATTACTTTCCTAGCCAGAAAAAAAAAAAATAGAATTATTGACTTATGAATGTATTTTTCAACATCTACTTAATTGCATCCCTTAACCTAATCCTAGTAGCTAACTGCAATTAGATTATATCAAGGTCTCGGTTAACATTTCCCTCAGTGATATGTAAAGAGCTTTGGGACTTCAAAGTCATTTGTGAGCTATAAATATGACAGACAGAAACAGAGTTCACATTTATTTAGTGTGGAATTTGTCAGGAACTTGACTAAAACGATCCTCCATTCTTTTTTTTTTTTAAGATTTTATTTATTTATTTGATAGACAGAGATCACAAGTGGGCAGAGAGGCAGAGAGAGAGAGAGGTGGAAGCAGGCTCCCCACAGAGCACAGAGCCTGATGCGGGGTTCGATCCCACAACCCTGGGATCATGACCCGAGCCGAAGGCAGGGGCTTTAACCCACTGAGCCACCCAGGCACCCCAACAATCCTTCATTCTTAATGCTATGGCTTTCCAGTTTATAAATTATGAAAGCATATCACCCAACTACATTTTCTATGTCTCCACCGTGCCACACAATCAAAAAGTAGCAATAAATATGCACATAAATAAACAGAACTGCCTCCTCTTTTCCTCCACCATTGTCCTTCTTAAAGTCACAGCACTGAGGACAGTATCTCAACCAAAATCTAAGGACCCATTTAGTCTATCGATGCTATCAGAAGGCAGCCCGTAATTTCACCTTGAAAATTCTAAATTTTGCATCTTCGTTCCAAAGTAGATCTAAAAACTTACTATAAGCATATTCAGGACTGGACAATGACGGTTATAACACAATTCTGATCCAGGATTTCAAGGGCAGGCCTCTGTGTTTATATGGTCACAGTAACAAAGGGATCATTTACTGAGAATACGGGATTTGCGCCTTGGGGAGCAACTGCAAATCTACCTTTCTATACCCTGCTTTGTGGGGCTTTGAGTGGAAGCACAAGCAGGAGGCTGGAAGGCTGGAGAAGGGAGGCAGGAAGATGAAGCAGCCTCCAAGCCTCAGGGTATGAATAACCCAATGCATCCTGTGGTTTCCCCAACCATAAGCAATCCTGAGTTCCCTTGGTACTCTCCTCCCCCTCCTTGAACACTGTTTAACCTGTTCCTCATGCTAGATCGATCCCTCTCAATTACTGGTGTGGCTTCTGGTTTCCTGAGTAGATGGACCTGGGCTGATAGAAAACAGCATGTAAATCACAGTATCCAACTTTTAAAAATTGGGGTTATATGTACTCAAACATCGAAGAGGACCATTTTTGTCATTCTAAGTACACAGTTCAGTGGCATCAAGTCCAATCACACAGTTGTGTGAGCATCACCACCATCCGCCTCAAGAACTTTTTCCTCTTCCCAACAGAAGCTCTGCACCCAGGAAGCACAGGCTGCTCATTCCCTCCTCCCCTCTGCCCCAGCAACCAGCATTCGACTTTCTGTCTCTTTAGACAGGTCTATTCTAGGTACGACACGTAAGTGCAGTCATACAGTGTTTGTCCTCCTGTGCTTGCTCTATTTCACTTAGCATGTTTGCAAGGTTCACCAGTGTTGTTGCAGGTGCCAGAATTTGCTTTCTTTTGAAGGCAGGATTATCTTCCATTCTATTTATGTACCATCCCCATTTATCCATTTACTATTGGCAGACACAGGTTGCTTCCATCTTTTGGCTCCCATGAATAATGCTGCTCTGAACAGGAGTGTGCAGAGATCTTGAATTCCTGCTCTCAGTTCCTTTGGAGGTATATGTCTAGAAGTGGGATTGCCAGATCATGTGGAAATTCTAGGTTTAACTTCTGCAGGAACCACCATGCTGTCCTCCGCAGCACCTGCACCATTTTACGTCCCCATAAGTACTTATGCACTTATGTATATACATGTCTATACAGAGATTCCTATATATGTTCATAGTATATGAACACAGTGAGGCACAGTGGTTTCTTTTCTCCACACCCTCACCAACCCTCGTTATATCCTGGGTTTCTTTTAGTAATGGACATGTTCATGGGTGTGAAGTGGGAGCTCCCTGTGCTTTCGATTTCCCAATTTCCCTAACGATTAAACGTTCTGCCTATTGTCTTAACTCTGAAAGTCCTGTGCCTCAAACTGGAAATCCTCAGGTTCTTCTACAGAGAAATTCTATCAGAAGAAGTACATTTTCATACAATTGGCAAGGCCTAAGAGAATGGTGACAATCATTAGAGTCAAGATCCATTGGGGTGTCTGGGTCGCTCAGTGGGTTAAGCCTCTGCCTTTGGATCAGTTCATGATTGTGGGGTCCTGGGATTGAGCCCCACGTCAGGCTCTCTGCTCCGTGGGGAGCCTGCTTCCTCCTCTCTCTCTGGCTGCCTCTCTACCTACTTGTAATCTCTCTATTTGTCAAATAAATAAATAAAATCTTAAAAAAAAAAAGATCCATCAAATGTACCTGCTATCCCTCCCTCAGAATGATTTCTTTAAAATGTTAAGTTTTCACAAAAGATCCCTGATTCAGTTCTGGGGAGTACTGCCAATGAATGAGCTCCTAACTCACTT
>ML093378.1:0-43252 GCA_003697995.1 Taxidea taxus jeffersonii | reverse complement strand
AAGAGTTCCCTCCCTTCAGAGTGAAGTCAAATGTGACATACTGCAAGATAAGTGATAGCCTAATATGAATCTGAAATCTATATGGAAAATATCCAGCTGGGTATTTTGGCTCTAAACTCATATCACAGTCCTGATGGTGAAAATTATTCTATTTATTCCCTTAAAAAGAGAAAATAAATAGAAAAAGAGATGGGAAAACCAAAATCTCCTGCAGACACATTCTCACCATTGAAAGAAAAACAAAGGCCAGGCCAAAAGGGGGCTCTTTTCTCTTTTTCTTTAGGGAGATTTAAAAATATGAAGACATGACCTATTACTTCAAGACATATGGCTGAAAATAATTGAAAGTGTGATTTTACTTAAATAAATACTATGAACCTAAATGTAGGGGGAAAAAATCTCCTGAGCTTCACATTTTGCTACTTGGTTTATAGTTCTTATTAGAAATCAGAAGTTCTCTGTAAAGTTCCTTGTATGTGAATATACAGAGTATCACTTTGTCTTCTACTTAGAATCCTGCACATTTTAAAAACTACCACTTCTTCGAAGAATTTTAATTATTCACCATTAAATTTCCACAATTCCTATTGAAATGCCTACCAGGCATGTTTAGCATGATACTGATGAGTTCCAATGCAAGAGTAATTGAATGGAAATAAATAAGAACATCATGTGATGGCTTTTCTGAAGAACTCAAATGAGAAATGTTGATAATACCTCCCAAATGCCCGCCAGCTCTCTTTTCATTCTACCCACTCAGATTTCTTTCTTTTTCCTTCCCTTTCCCAGAAATACTGGGACCACGGGGACCCACATCATATTTCTCTCCATTCTTCTATGTAGTGTGGAAGCAAAGCAAGAGGATACAGGTGTGGCCGGAGCCAATTATACTTTGCCTTTGCCAGCTGGTACCGAAGGCTTGCTCGCAGAAGTACTGGACCACCCCAGCTCTCTCTCAGCCTCACAGACACCATGACAGGGCAGACACATGGCCAACAGGCTTAACATTATCCCTTTGTTTCCTAGCCTTATTACCTCCATACAACCTTTCTTCAATAACTTTGTACAGTGATAACAGCAAGACAGTAACCTCAAAAGGAACAGTGTGTGTGGTCCCCCACCCCCGGGGTGTCTGAGGACATGTGACACAGCCTGACAGAAAATCCTGAACAGCAGAGTATGCTCCACTGATCCAGCTTCCCAGAACATCAGACCCCAGGCAAACAATGTCACTCACCTCCCCACAGATGCCTGGAAATGATAAATGTGAAAAGAAACGATACCTCAGACTACTTCTGTACCTCAACTGAATTCACCTGAAGGAAAAACAATCTGACCAGAAAGGAAACATGTTCAGCATCAAGCCAGACTTTTCTGAAGGTCATTGGAAGAGTACAACTCGGCAACCCGAAGACATTCTTCAATGGTTCCAACAGACCTACCTGTCTTAGGTCCAGAGTGATTGTGACCCAGTGATATTCTCTCCCGTTTTGAATACTGGGACTTTGCCACCAGTTATTGGTCCCGTCGATTGCGTTGGATATTGGATGGCGTTCTGTGAAAAGAAAACATACATGGGTTCCTCTCAGTTCTTCATTTCAAGTTTTTGACATCCCAACTGCAAGGCTAGTGGCAATGAAGAGTGGGGTAGGTGAACACAATGTTCATGACTCCTCATAGAAGCCTTCAGTCATCATTTTAAGAGGTACCAATTCTCAAGGGTCCTTCTGAATAGGAGCAACACTTGCCTTTGTGGTTGGCGCTGTTGGCATCACAGATCTGGCACTGGGCGTTGCGCAGGGGGCGACCTGGTACGTGCTCCACAAGCTTGCAGGACATCTCGGGCCCTTGCTCACCACAGGTTGCATTGGTACTGATGTGTGCATTGCTGGCAAGATTGAGAATGGCAGGAAACAGCCCTGAAAGTCAGGATTCACAAGATCAGCTCAGCTACTTTAAATCAAAAGAATCTCACACTTTGCAGGTAAAGCAAAAAGATTTTTAAGTCTATGCACCAAGTGAAGGGAGCCTTACACAGAGCAGCATATATGGGCAGTTTCATTTCTATGAAACTCTAGGATAAGCAAAACACATCCATGAGGAGACACTCAGAGCAAGAGTTGCAGGGGGTGGGAATTGCTTGCAAGGGAACACGAGGGGACATTTTGGGGTTAATGTTACATTCTATATCTTGACGAAGGTTTGGATTACACAGACATATGCTCTTATGAAAAATCATAGAAGGCACAAATCTACAGTTTGGGTAGATCTGAGTATTTCACTGTATGTTCATTTTACCTTGAAAACAAAAAAGAATTATAAGCAAATATCGACAAAAATGTTTAAGAGTTTAGGAGCAAATTGGACTTATGTCTAAACTCACTTTGAAATGTATCCAAAAATAAGCCAGGCTGATGGACAGAGATGGAATATGGATGGATGCATAGGTGGTAGAGGAAGAATGAAATGTTCATTGTAGGGTCTTGGTGGGAGGAGAGATGTTTACTATACAATTCTTTCCACTTTTCTAACTGAAAGTCTTCATAATAAAATGTTGGAGGGGGGCACCAGGGTGGCTCAGTGGGTTAACCTTCTGCCTTTGGCTCAAGTCATGATCTCAGGGTCCTGGGATCAAGCCCCACATCAGGTTCCTTGCTCAGCTGGGAGTCTGCTTCTCCCTCACGCTCTCCCCTGCCCCTACCTCTGCTTGTGCACATGCTTTTTTTTTCTCTCTCTCTCTCAAATAAGTAAAGAAAAATCTTTAAAATAAAAAAGTTTGGAAGATAGTTTTTAAGACAAGTTTTGAATGATCCAATGCATGAATCTGCCAACAAAATTCTGACACATTTCACTTAAAGGAAGGGTATCTATTCTTGGCTCATTTTGTCATAGTTGCTTCTGCTAGAACTCACAAGGTCCTTCCTATAATTATCTAGGATTTTTTTTCTCCCTCTTGTCTTTCTTTACTGCCTGTTTTTGCTAGTGAATAAAACTTTAGAACACAATTAATTTGGGTTCCAAAATTTCCCTTCAATTCACTATTTATCTTTGCCTTTGTACATTCTTTTTTGTCTTGAGTGACTTGGTCCAAACTATTCAGAAAACAATTTTGGATGACTGTAAGAAGGATAACTCCTTTAGGTTCTTTAGAACTTTGGCTTTATCTTGGTAAAAGAAGGTAAGAACTGTAAAGATTCCATAAAGATCTAGAAACAATGGTGTACATGACACTGGATAGGCATTCTACCTAAATGGACATTGTGGACCGAGACAGAGCATTGAAGAAGGGTGTCTTGGCTAAGTGGGGTTTCTCTAATTGACTCGAATTTGATCTCTAATTGACCCCACTTGGCTAAGTGGGGTTTCTCTAATTGACTCGAATTTGATCTCCCAAGATCACAGAAGATAATCTTTTCTTTATAAAGAACATAGAGTCAATATACCTTTGCAGTATTTCTTTTCCAATTAAATCTGAAAAAGCACAATGTAAACTTGGTAATATAGAAGGAATTTATGCCTTCAATTTTTTTAAATATTTTATTTATTTATTTGACAGACAGATCACAAATATGCAGAGGCAGGCAGAGAAGAGAAGGGGGAAGCAGGCTCCCCGCTGAGCAGAGAGCCCAATGCGGGACTGGATCCCAAAACCCTGGGATCATAACCTGAGCCAAAGGCAGAGGCTTTAACCCACTGAGCCACCCAGGTGCCCCCATGTCTTCAATTTTTATTTTATAGGTACTGCTTAATGTTTTCAATGATCTGTTCTATTACAAATATTTTAATAACTGAAGTTACAAAATAAAAATTTCTATTTTTATAAAAGTTACTGCATTTAAAAAAACTTACTACATACTAATTTAAAAAACATTTTAGGTAGCCTTCCAAAGCTACCTAAAATGTTGTTTTTTAAATTAGTATGTAGTAAGTTTTTTTAAATGCAGTAACTTTTATAAAACTTTCCACATAAAAGAGAACTACCCATTCATAGTGTCCTATCCTGGGAGAATGACCCTTAGCCTCTCAATAGAAAATAGTTATTGAATATTTGTGTTCTAGAGCATTATTCCTAACTGTAAAACACTGCACACACTTACACCAGATCCAATATTTAATATATAATATATATTTTTCACTTTGAACTTAAAGTTGCTTATTTTTATCATATTCCTTTAAAGGGAATTCTTTAATTAAAAAGACTTTATGAAGAAACAGATGAATCATTATATATAATTATACAACTCCCTAAAGAATTATTTTTATCAACCAGTAGTTAGACACTTATCTTTTCTATACCGATCAAGTTTGTAAAGCGACCCATAATTCTTGGGAGTGATACTTAGATGGCAGGAGCTGATATTTATTCTGTGTGGTACTGAGGTAAAATACTAATTTTCTTCATCCTTTCCGACCACGCTATTCCAGTAAGCTGGTTCAAAGGTATCTTATGAGCCAATCGTTTAAAATACAATATGGTTTTAAACATTGGTGTTTTATCACCATAGTTAAAGAGATGTTTTTCTGGCTCTATAGGACATGTATTAGATTTGTAGTACAACCAACTCTATCCATTCTCTTTACACAGATTAGTCAAGCAAGAAAAAGAAACCAAGGTCATGGGAATTGACTTAGCAATGCCTTTCTCTTTCAACAAATACTTTACAGGGTAACCTAACAAGTGTTCTTTACTGCTTCTTTACTCTCCTCCTCCAGTTGCTCCCCATCAAGGGAACTCCCCATTTCCTGCCCAGAGGTCCCACGCACTCAGGAGAACCTCAATGGCCTGGAGTTAGAGGGGGCAACCTGGAGTGGTGAGGGTGCCTGCTCTCTGTCCTCAGAAGTCTCTGCCCTGAGTCACTGAGAAAAAGAAGCTCAAAACTCATGAACATAAATGTAACATAATTTGGTTGAACAATATCTTAATCATAGTAATCAGCATCAGGTAGGTCTTTGTACTAAGTAGGCTTTAAAGAACTCCTACATTTCCTTACCTTGCTGCTATCCTAAATATATTTTTAATAAAAAGAAAAATAAATTCTTTCATTAACATGGCTGAGTAGAAAAACTGTTAAATAGCTAATGTCATAAAAATATCCTGGTTGTCTTTCATTAAAAGTGAGTTTTTCTTCTCAGATAAGCCAATGTTTGAAAGAAAAAAAAAAAGATTCACTAAACATTCTTCCTTACATAATACATTTATTCTCACTTCATGGTTATAGAATAATCACAGTTCCCTGTTGCATATGGACTGTATCTGCTAGAACATGGAAGAAAGGTAGAAACGCACACCAGAAAAAGCACGTGTTAAAAAAAATTTTTTTTTAAAAAGCCCTTCAGGTTGCTGAATCATTTTAAAGACCACTGAAATATTTCAATGAAACTATTGGAGCTTCAAATTAGAGGAGGGATAGGAAATCAAAGGCTAGGAAAGGGCATCAGGATCAAGACCCAGCAAGAACAAACGTTTGATTTTATCCATAAAAATCAAAGGCAAATGAGGGCTCCCCCAGGATACATGTGTGGCACAGTTTTCTCACTGTCTGGCCGTGCACTTAGTAAATCAGACTATACGTTTTTTTGTTGAGAGGTATTATTTACTGTAGTTAGTGCCTACTGTTACACTAATCTGTGTTTTTCCCTCACTCAGGACCCACAGTGGAATCATTTCTCTAAGCTCATATTTAGCCAGTAGCTAAAACTTTGATGAGGCCAAACTCCATTGAGCATGAAATAAATTCCTTCTCATTCACCAGTAGTTTTTTTTTTTTTTAAATCCCCTTTCTTCACAGCCTGAGAACATTTGGCCTTCCTAAATGCATTGCAAGACCATGTAAATCTACTGGAAATTCCCTTATTAATATGAGATTAAAAAAAAGAAATACTACCACAGAGCTGGCAGCCAATGTTACTATACATAATTACCAAAGTTTTCATCGGAGAGACTTTGGATTGTTCAAGAATTCATTTCTAGAGGTTTCTAGATTTTTCCCCCCCTCAGGAGAAAATATTTTTTGGCCTTAAAACTGTAGTATCTAAAATGTAGAGTAGCCCTAAAGCCAATTGTAAAACTTTGTCATCAGTATTTCTCAAATGATTTATGGGCAGTGGTTGAGGGCCTCAACGCATTTGTGTGTAAGAGAAGCATGAGATTTATTAATGAGGGTTTGTTTGGTTTTTTCCTGTTTTGGGGGGAAAAACATTTTTGAGTTCTACAAAGTGCTAGTATGTAATGACATACTAACCCATACTCAGAATCAATGTGATATTCTGAAAAGAAAATGATTTGCAATTCTTAGCTAAGGGATCTATGGCTATATTTGCAGATCACTTTACTCCCCAGAATAGAATTAAAAATGATGACTACTTTATAAGGCTGAATAATCAAAGTGGCTCTGCTGTCGGGAGGTTTTATTTCAAAAAACAATCAAAGCCACTCATTCAATCATGGAGAAATTTAGAAAAATTGGAATGTAAATTTCTGAATGAAGAAGTCTGTGATTTTTTAAAAAAGCATTCACATCCATTTTGTTCTCCATTTACCCACTTCTCACTCCCTTAACCCCACTGACCCAACTAAATATCTGTCCATGCATTAGAGAAGGCTAGTATTAGAAATAAACTACCCTGTTTGCCAGCACTCTCTTAGAAGCATGGTAGTCCCCTGGGTGAACAAGAAAAACAGCACCTCTAACAACTACACATGGCAAAATTCAGAGAAAAACCCTGGAAGCATTTGACACTATTCCAGAACAACATCAAGATATTCTAATAACTTAATATTCTAAGTTAGTAGCATTAAAGTATTCTAATGACTTGAATTTTAGGAAGATAACATGAATTCCTACTCAGTAACGTAGCCACATGAGTCTGAAAAAGTAGATGAGAATGTTCGATTAAGTTCAATAAACTTTTAGTGAGAATCTCTTCAGTGCAGAGCACTGTGCCGCGCCCCTCCCTGAGCCACCAGGACGAATGAGCTGGGTTGTTCCTAACCATAGATCTCTCACAGTCCGAAGGGAAAGAGAAGCATCTACTCACAGATTCTAGTAAGCATAATATTTAAAATGCAGCAATGTTTTAAAATATATTCAGGGAGAGAGTCTGGAAGAAGACACGTAAATTAGGGATAACCCAGGCAGATAGGACTCAGTATGTACTCAGTATGTACTCAGGCAAAGGCGGGTCTCAATTCCTTCCAGGGCTGGGCTTGTTGGTCTTCACATCAGTTTCAATTTCCTTGCCTTTGCACATTTCATGTAACCTTTCATGCCCTACTCACCCTTCAAGCTAAGCCCTGGTCTTTCCTGAGTCCCAGGCTAATATAAATGTTCTTCTTTTGTCCTGCCTTCCTCAGCATGCCCATCTGCTCTTCCCAGTTATACCAGCAACCTGCCCCCTCCCATGTTTCTCCCCTCAGCATCCTCTGAAAACCAAAGACAACTCTGATCAGTCTGAACTACTTCGGGGGCAGAACCATATCCTACTTGCCCGAAGTTAGCGTCTGGCTCATGTGAATGCCCAATAAAGCCTGAATGGGAGAATAGATGAATAAATGAAGGAATGTCCCATCGCTCCTGGATTACTACCAAGTGTACAGAACCAAGAACATAAATCTAGACTCTTCTGGTTCCACAATGACTACGTGTCTTCAGTCAAATCAACCTCTCAGAGGCTCTATTTCTTCAACTATTAAGTGAGTATTTTTCAGAGCCCTTTTATCTAAATTACTGTGATTCTGAAATTTTACCTTAATAGACTATCAGGTAAATTTGCTTACCATTCTGTCTCCCAATATTTGGAAAATGAAGTAAGAAAAACTCTTCTCCATTCAATGTACAAAAAGGCAAAGAAAAGTAATTTGTTAACTTTTACAAAAAGAAGTAATTTTGTTAACTTTTTTTTTTTAAGATTTTATTTATTTATTTGACAGACAAAGATCACAAGTAGGCAGAGAGGCAGGTAGAGAGAGAGGAGGAATCAGGCTCCCGCCGAGCAGAGAACCCGATATGGGGCTCGATCCCAGGACCCTGGGATCATGACCCGAGCCGAAGGCAGAGGCTTTAACCCACTGAGCCACCCAGGCACCCCAATTTTGTTAACTTTTTAACTAACTCTTTTATCTTTTTGGATGAGAGAACCAAATAGAAATATAAAGTGACTTCCTTCCTTCCCTCCCTCATTCTCTATTTCTTCCTTCCTTCCTTCCTTCCTTTCTTCCTTCCTTCCTTCCTTCCTTAACTTTCCTCCCTCTCTCCCTCCCACCTGCCCACCCACCTACCTGCCTGCCTTCCTCTTTCTCTTCTTTCTTTCCTCTTTCCTTCTTTCTTTTGTTCCTTTGGGAGTCACTCCTCAGAGCTTCTGGTTCTCAAGGGGAGTAGGAGAGAAACAAAGGATGTTGCATACAACATTTATCACAAGCCAGAGAACCCTCAGAGGCTGGCTTTGCTTCTGATCTATGCCTATGGCAACAGCATTTCCTTGACTCTTGCCTATCCCCCAGTGTATAAATCTACATCATGTAGATTCCAAAACAGTAACTTCTACTTAATATATAGCTTATTTAATGGGACAGTTAAGCATCTGACTCTTGATTTTGGCTCAGATCACGGTCTCAGGGTCATGGGATTGAGCCCCTCGTGGGGCTTCACGTTCAGCAGGAAATCTGCTTGAGGATTCTCTGCCTCTTCCTTTGCTCCTCCCCCCACACTGTGCTCTCTCCCTCTCTCTAAAAATAAATAAATCTTTAAAAACTATATAGCATACTTAATGTCAAACCTGTACATGTCCAGGTTTAAAATGGAAAGAAACAGTCTAACCAAGTGTTTTCTATGAGTTCTATTAGAATGTCAAGTCTACTATAGTCACCACTGCTTATGAAAGTCGGGGCTGGGAGAGGAGTAAGAACAGGAGTCATACAGCCGTAGATGTGAATTGCAAGTCTACCAGTTGCCAGCTGTGTGGCCAAGGTTGAGTGGCTTTACTTCTCAGTCTCCTTATTTACACCACGAGAAGAACAGTCCCTAGGCACTTTTGTGAGCATTAAATGAGATTATGGGTAAAAGCCTTAATATAATGTATTAAGAGCCCAGTAATTAGTTGTTATTATTATTTTCATATTATAAGTGGATGCCACTAATATCAATTTCCTCAAATATAATTAGATTTACATGGTTATATTTCATGTATTTGAGTCTCTGTTTCTCTGATTAAATTTTAGATGAAGAAGCACATTTGCATTTAAAGGCTATTTAAGAGTATCTACCTTTCAGTAGAAGAGACACCCTCAGCCCAGAGTGATGTGCATCAGGAAGGAGGCCTGGAGGAAACCCAGACCCTCCAGGGCAGGGACTCACTGAGCCGAAGGCTGACCAGGACTGTTCACTTTGGTCACACCTGACCCCCTTCCCTCCTGCCCTGCCTCTTCCCTCTCTTCTTCTCTGATTGTTCTTTCTGATGTTGACTTTGCAACACTATGTGCTTAAAAATCCCTGTAAGTTAGGTGCCCATTTGTAAATTGCAATCTTCTCTCATTGTCCTACGAGGTGATGAGGGAAAACACCTTGGAGGAGGTAACATTTGAACAGTCACACCAAAAATGAAGAGCTAGCCATGCAAGGGCAGTGCTGAATTTTAATATATTCATTTTTCTTGTAACATATTTTTTATTCACTTAAAAACATACCAAGAACGGGTCTGTGAGCTTTGTCTGAGGGGACCCTTGGTACCAAAAGTTTGAGAACCCAGGAAGGGAAATTGTTCTGACTGAAGAGTTGAGACTCAGGAGCTGACAGCATAGGGAACTGTTGGTCTCCCTTCTCCCCATCTCCACTTCCAGGAATCTAGATCATCCCTGGACAAAGGCAGCCAGAAGGCCCTTGACCGCTTGATCCAGGTGGGTCGTGAAGGTGTGTGAGAGGGGCCCCGGCCAGGTCAAGAGTTAACGTCCTGCTTATGTGATGTCTCAAGTGACCTGACTGGTGGGGGCAGGGGCAGCAGGGCAGCTCAGAGGCACTGAATGAAAAGGAGCCCCTAATGTCACCCAGGTTGCTTGGGCCAAAAGATAAGATGCCGTGAGGAGCCTAATGGAAACTTCCATGACATCTTTATCTCCTCTCTCCAAGGGAAGAAAATCACCCTCATAGAGTTATCATGTGATTTCTTGCATGCGGAGCTGATCTTCGGAGCTCGCATCGGGGCTGACCTTCAGGGACACGATCATAAATGTGGGGGACTGTGGGCGTAGGTGAGAGACGGGGGGAAGACTGAGGAGGGGTTAAGTTGGAAGTAGTTACAGTGGCACATCCCTAATCCCTAAAATTTGTTCAGAAGGCTGCTTACAAGTTATGGCAAAATGCATCTTACCTCAAATTTTTTTTCCAGAGAACAATACCAATATACCTATATATTATGAATTAAGTATATATGAAAAATAAGCATAAAGGAAACCGTTTCCCCACTTTTACTTCTGACTGGCCAACAACTGACACAGGCTCTTTGCAGTAACAGTTCCTTCCTCTTCTGTGCCCTTCCAGGGAGAAACCTGCAAACGTGCTATCATTACAGGAACGCACCATTTAAACCAACTCTATTCAAGTCATTTGTTATAAACTAAAAATCATTTTAATCACTCGTACGTGAACTTGTTTTGTATATCAAATACCATCATCCTCAGAATGTTCAAATAATACACGATCAAGGCGAATGTTGAAATATGCAAAAGGCTTACTTGCTTAGTGCTAAACAGGGCTTGTGTTTCCAATGAGAATTTTCGCAAGTTACCAGTGAGTTATTTCATTTCTCAAACATCTAACACTAGGGAAGGCTTTTAAATGAAGACAACTTGGGGTCCTCTCTAGGCTTGGAGCCCCTTCAGCTCAAGACAGAAGCTGGGCACCAGGGAGAGAAAGACTCCGGCCCACCACTCCTCCTACCTCAAAAGCAAATACTTGGATTTTTGGACTAAACCAATTTAATCATTGATGGCTGTTAGTAAAAGAAAAGCTGTAAGATATTCTAGAGATTCAAAGGCCCTTTCCAGCACAGTGGGGGGAAAAGAGGGAAGGAGTGGGGAGAAGGAGAAAGAAAGAAAGATCATAGGTAATCAGTGAAGGAAAAGTCAAATCCAAACTCCCAGGAGTTTGACATTTAACAGGGCTGACTTTTTTTTTTTTTTTTTTTTGGTCTCACGTGGGAAGATGAAGAGAAGTTTAATCTCAGAGAAACCAGAGGGGGTGGTGAGCGAAAGACCTTCACAAGGTTTTGCTGAGTTCCATTTCCATAGCAATGGACTTAAGGTGCCCTTGACAAAGACAGAGGTTTTCACTGTAAGAAGAACAAGGGGAATAAACCAGCTAGCCACAAATATTGTCAGCAGAAAACAGCACCTTGTCAGGCTCTGCCTACTCCTCCCACAAAGGCTCATTTAAGGCTTGCATTCCGTGACGCTGTGGGTTTTGATTCAGCACAAAAGTTTAGTGGCTGAGACAAAAACTATGATTCACTCATCAGGAAGTATTTTTCTCCTTTGTTGCCAAGGGCGACAATTTAAATACCCTATCTTTCCAAACATTATTGCAGTTACACAAAACACCAAAGCTCCTCCACGCACACACATATATTCTGAAAATTTCCTATCATTCCCACTGCCCTGGAAAGGCCCTACCCCTCTGTCCTCATTCCAGATCCTTACAGGAGTGAACGAACTTGAAGGAAAGTCAAAAAGCAAATAGGGCTTTTAAGTGGAATACTGACAGCCTGCTGAAATAAACTGCAGTCGTATTATATTTTGCTTGTGTCATGTATAATGTGTACCATGTTTACATCATTTGTTTAAATACCTGAAAACATCAATTAATGCAAAATTTCTCTAACCAGCCAAACACTTCTGAAAACCATCAGAATTTCTGCGAACGCTTCAAGGTCTTAGTTGCTTTTTTCTCTTTCTTCTGCCTGTGCTTTATTATACAGATTTTACTTGCTTCTGCTTTAACACTTCGGCATCCCTGTTGAGGAATATGCCGGCGGCCGCTTCAAGGGTGCAAGATCAGTGGCCTCACCCTTGGCTTAATGCTTTGTTGAAATCATCCTCAAAGTTTCCATAATTTAAACAGAGGGCCTGCTATTTTCATTTCGCATTAGTTCTTCATGTACCTAGTAGTAGCTTCGGTCCAGGACTGTCCTCCCTGGTGCCCACGTCCCTCGGATCAAATCCCTGGGCATTCAAGTCACCCCCTGTAACCGAACACCAGCATGATAACCCCAAAGTGGCCGGACCCACCGGATCACAGCTCCTCTTACTCCCGTACATTCCTACACGAACATCTTCCAAACAAAGAAATCACTTGCGATATCAACCACCTTGGAGACCGACCATACACAAATACATGGAACCACGAGAGTAAACACTCCAATCAGAAGGACACCGACTTCAAGGATCTCAGTGACATTCTCACTGGGATTGATGACACTGTGTTTTCTCAGTTTCAGTACCATTGTTTCTGAATTCAGGCTACCTCTTTTGATGGACGTATACGTTTAATGCAATCGTTCCTCTATTTTTTTTTTTTTTTTTCAAAAAGCTGCTATGACGTTGAGGATGTGTATGAGAATTTCCTTCACTGTCTTTCCAGTTCCTTACCTCACATCCACTCTTCTTTGCCCAACTTCAACTTTTCCTTTAACTTGCTAAAAATGCCCTTTTCAGGGGCGCCTGAGTGGCTCAGTGGGTTAAAGCCTCTGCCTTTGGCTCAGGTCATGATCCCAGGGTCCTGCAATCGAGCCCGCATCGGGCTCTCTGCTTGGCAGGGAGCCTGCTTCTCCCCTCTCTCTCTCTGTCTGCCTGTCTGCCTACTTGTGATCTCTGTCTGTCAAATAAATAAATAAAATCTTAAGAAAAAATGCCCTTTTCAAGGGCTCGACTTCCATGTTGTCCAATCCAACCTGCGATTCATGTTCAGTTTACCTGACCTTGCAAGAGCTTCTATCAAAACTGACCTTTCTCTTTTCCTTAAATCCCACCTTCTTTTGGCTTCTGTGCTATCACAGACCCTCAGTTCTCCCTCTGTCACAGTAACTGGGTCTCTCTCTGCTGGTTGTCCTAGAGTTCCACTATAGCAACCAATTTCTTTCGGAAAGCCCAAGATGGCCCTGGTGTATCCACCTGGGGAACAGGGTGAAGAAGTGTACTTTCCCAAAAAGTAATCTTGAAAAACAAGAGAAGCCACTTAAAGTATATTGAACTGAAGGCAGAACACTTGGCTTTTCTACTTTGTGTACTCAATGCTTCCTTGTCCAATACTATTAAACCTAATTTAGATATGATATAAAAAGGCATCACATGGGGACGCCTGGGTGGCTCAGTTGGTTAAGCAGCTGCCTTCAGCTCAGGTCATGATCCCAGCATCCTGGGATGGAGTCCCACATCGGGCTCCTTGCTCGGCAGGGAGCCTGCTTCTCCCTCTGCCTCTGCCTCTGCCTGCCTCTCTGTCTGCCTGTGCTCGCGCTCTCTCTCTCTCTCTAACTAATAAATAAATAAAATCTTTAAAAAAAAAAGGCATCACATGTATGGGGCGTGAATACATGAGCTCATGGAATGAGCAGAATCCCAGCATGGCCAAAATAAAACCAGCAGAAGTGTAACAGGGATAGATGCAGGACCCTCCACATTTCCCCCCAAATCCATCGGCAAACCTTGGGGAAGGTAGAAAAGATATTAGGGTCCCTTCTGTTAGGTATACATAATATGAAAACAGTACTATGAACAAAAGTATCCTGATCCAAGGTTGAATTAATAATGCCATGCTATTAAAGACAGAAGATGACCATTAGCATCAACAAATTTGATCATTATAATTTAGCTATGCCAAGATATTCGAAAGCCATTCTGCACTCAACTGTTGGGAATCACAGTAGTGCTTCAACTTTGCCATGCACAGATCGCTTGGCCATCTTGTTAAAAACACAGATTCTGACTGCAGGTCTGAGGCAAGGCTGGGATGCTTCATGGCGGAGCGGCTCCCAGGGGCTGCCATTTTGGATTCGAAAGATTAAATGAACTCTTGGGTTGTTTCTAGCTCGAATACCCTGAGGCTGGCCAATTCAGCCAAGCCTTGGCAGAAAGATCAGCAGACTGATTAGTAAGATCACACCTCCCCCAGTACTTTTCTGTCACTGTTTAACCAGAACTCCAAACTCCCCATCCTCCATTCTAGTCTTAGGGACACTGGGCAACTATTTCTAGAGGGAATGGGGTACTTCAGTGAAACAGAGGCCTTTGACTTACCGTAGAGAGGAGGGAAATCTTGAAGAGTTCCAAAATTAAAGACATGACAGGGCAACAAGGTCAACTGAGCATTAACCAGGGAAATCTGTTAAACCAAACCAGTGGTTTGATTCCTCAGCTCTGTTCTATCCAAATGATGCTGCTGCTGGCCTGTGGTTCACTCACAGTGAAAATGATGTTGTTGAAGACACGGTGAAATGCTTACAACATAATGTTAAAATTTAAAAGAAGCCTATTTATATAGGACAAGCTAATTCTGATGGAGAGTCACACTTTAAGCCTCAGTTTCACAGGCTATTAATATTCTAACCAGGTATCTTTTCCGAGAGGCCTGTGAGGAAAGTTTTGCACAAGGTGGGGAGAGGTGGATTGGAGAGGACAGCGTGACGTCTCTTCCCTGGCTGCCTCAGAACCTTGCATTTGAGCTTCCAGGAGAGGGTCTAGGTGATAGAAGGAGAAGGAAAATTTGCAAAATGCCTCTGAAGGCAAAAGCCAGGCCTTCACAGAAGGTGGGGCCTGCTCCCCAGTCTGGTAAAGAAAGCAGCTGGAGAAAAGTGGGGAAGGCCAAGGAGACACAGTTCATCACCATAGCAGTAACCCCTGAGGCTCTTTCTTTGTTGTCTTATTAAAATAAGATTTTTAATATTATTATCTCTTTATTTTTTAAGTTCTTCTCTATATTTATATGCTATTATAATAATCTAGGCAAGGCAAGTCTCTTTGATTTCCACATGTTAGTAATGAAGAAATCAGAACCCAGACAGAACCACATTCACAGATTACTCTCAAATAAATCACACTGACATAAATCCTCCATAGCCCATTTTGTTTAGAACAAACCAGTAAAAACCCAACGGCCCATCTTTACTACACTCTCCACACCAGTGTGCACACATTGCCCATCTAAGGTTTTTGGTTTGAGTTCAGTTTGCAGGTTCCTCTCAGAGGGTGTTCCCCTTCCTCGGCCCACCCTTCCCTCCCCTTCCCACACCTTAGCACAGACCTCCCTCTGTGTTTTCCCCGTTCCTCTGGCTCTCGCCCCAAAGAAGTTGGCAAGTTCAGGGGCCTCATTTGTTCCCAGGAGAATGTCAGCCCTTCTTCCAACTTCTGGGGCCACGACACCAGGCTGCCAACACAGCAATTCTTTAAACTTGGCGTTCATTTCCTCGTGGGGACTGCATTTCCCACAGAGTTCCCTTGTACGTGCTTGTGCTGACAAGTCAGACTGAGGATGTCCACTGAGGTCTGACTCACGGTGAACATCTACTTAAGTGCGAGTGGTAACTAGCACACTATCTGAACTTAACTTTAAGATACTTCAGTATAAATTGTGGTAGTTGTGTGTGCACATGCGTGTGTGTCTCGGGTGAGACTACCCAGATGCCACATAGTGTTAAAACTGGTGAGATACGGGACGCCTGCGTGGCTCAGCTGGTTGAGCGGCTGCCCTCGGCTCAGGTCATGATCCCGGCGTCCTGGAATCGAGTCCCGCATTGGGCTCCTTGCTCGGCAGGGAGCCTGCTTCTCCCTCTGCCTCTGCCTGCCTCTCTGTCTGCCTGTGCTCGCTCTCTCTCTAACAAATAAATAAATAAAATCTATTAAAAATTGCTTTTAATAGCGATAATTATAAAAAACAAAACAAAAAAAACCAAAACTGGTGAGATACCTCCCAGGGGCAATCGGCTGGTACTCCAGTCAGGAACACTGGCCACATTCCAGAGATGCCCGCCATACTCTCTGTTCTCTGTCTCTGTCAACATGGGCACTTTGCTAATTAGCAGGGTGAGAATCAGGAATGTGTTATTAGGGAAATCAGTGGGCTGTTAATGGCATGACAATAGGTGATTACCAGTGGACTCTCACCAGAGAAATTCATGGTGGTCAAGGTACCCACATACATTAAAGTATCTTAGAGAGACTTCTGGCTCCAGCACAGAAAAGAGGTTGACAAACCGTCCCCTGGAAAAAAAATTATGTAATTGGACAAAATGGTTGTTTTAAAAATAACCATTTCAGGACTCTGAAATCAGCCAAAGACCAATAAAAAACGAGACGCTGTTCTTTACCTGTTCCCTATACAAAGCTGCCAGGGTTTCAGGTAAGACCAGGGGGTGAGATCCACCTGCTGCCTGGGCTGCCCCACCCTCACCCAGCTCCTCACCACTGAGGCAGGTTCTCAAGGCAGGGCAAGCACGGCCATCAGCAGCTTCAGGGCTGGGGTCTGACCACGGGCTCCACTTGGAGCGGAAAGTGGAAACACAGTGATCTTGTTGTAAAAGTTGTAAATTCAGTAGAAAACGAATAAATGAATAAGTGAATGGGGATCGTTTAAGGCCCTCCTGGCGGGAGGTTGCAGTCCCAGAGGGCAAGCTACAGATAGCTGAACCAGCCAAGCACATTAACAGCAATGTCCTGGAAACATGAAGGGCATGATCAGCTCTCCATAGGTCCCCGGGCTTGGGGTTTTTTTTTGTTTGTTTTTAATTGGAAAAGAAGAAAACACCTGAGAATTCAGTGAAAGAATTAAGACCAACACACTGAAAACTACAAAACAATTCTGAGAGAAATGAAAGAAGACCTAAATGAATGAAGTGATGTATTTTTTCATTGGAAGGAAGACTCAGTGCTATTAGACAGCCATTCTCCTCACACTGTTTATAGACTCAGTCTCCGTCCTATCAAAAGCTCAGTTAGCATCTTTTGTAGAAACTGACAAGCTGATATTTAATGGGAATACAAAGGGCCTGGAACTGTCAAAGCAATTTAGAGAAAACTAACCAAAATTGAATGTCTTAAACTACAGATTTTAGAACTTACTATAAAACCTGAGGAATCCCGGCAACATGGTGTTTGCATGAGAAAATATACATGAATCAATGGAAGAAAATAGAACCCAGAAATACGCACTTACATTTATGGCGAAGTGACTCCAAGGGAGTTTTGTCTTTCCAACAAATGTTTGAGACTACTGTATATCCATATGCAAAAACCAAATTTAGATTCTGCCTCCTCACCATGCATAAAAGTTAACTCAAAATGGATCACAGACTTAAATGGAAGAGCTAAACTTGAAAACTTCTGGAAGAAAATAGAGGAGAAAATCTTTGTGACCTTGGATTGGGCAAAGAATTCTTAAATATGACACCAAAAGAGTAATCCATAAGAAGAAAAAAAATGATAAAATGGACTTAAAATAAAGAAAAAAACTTTGGTGCCATGAAACACATCGTTAAGAAAATCTAGGGTGCCTGGTTGGCTCAGTCAGTAGAGCATGGGACTCTTGATTTTGGGTTGTAAGTTTGAGCCCCACATTGGGTGTAGAGATTACTTAAAAATAAAATCTTAAAAAAAAGAAAATCTAAAGACAAGCCATAAACTGAGAGAAAATACTTCCAAATCACATTTCTGATAAGAGACTTATATCAAGAAAATATGAAGAACTCTTATAACTCAATACTCAAAAGACAGAAAAACCCAATAAAAAACAAGCAAAATATTAGAGCAGATTTTTAAAAAAGATTTATTTATATTTATTTTAGAGAGAGAGTGCATGAGTTGGGGGGAGGGTTAAAGGGAGAGGGAGGAGTAGACTCCCACTGAGCAGGGAGCCTGATGAGGGTCTGGACCCCAAGACCCTGAGCTCATGACCTGAGCCAAAACCAAGAGCTGAAGACTTAAACGACTGAGCTACCCAGGTGCCCCTGGAATAAATATTTTTACCACAGAAGATAGATGAATAGCTAGTAAGCACATGAAATATGCTGAGTAAATTATAGGGAAATGGCAAGTAAAAATGCAAAATGCCACTTCACAGCCACTAAAATGATGACAACCAGGAAGATGGTGTAGAGTGTTGGTAAAGATGTAGGGTGATTGCAGTGTTCACATGCTGCTGGTAGGAAGGCAAAATTGCACAGCCAATTTGGAAAAGAATCTCATAACCACTTGAAAAAAATTAATGTACGGGGTTCCTGGGTGGCCCAGTCAGTTAAGTGTCTGACTCTAGATTTCCATTCAGGTCATCATCTTGGGGTCATAAGACTGAGCCCCAGGTCTGGCTCTGTGCTCAAGACAGAGTCTGCTTGAGATTCTCTCTCTCTCCCTCTGTCTTTCCCCTCCTCCCCACTCTCTCTGCACCACAAAATAAATAAATAAATAAAATCTTAAAAAAAAAAAGCTAACACACATTTACCATATGACCTATATTCCACTCTTGGGAATTTCACTCCAGAGGAGTGAAACATGTCTCCGGGAAGACCTGAATGCAAATGTTGATAACATTATTCCTAATGGCCCCCATATGGAAACAAATTGCCCATAGCCTGGTGACTGGCTAAAAAAAAAAAAAAGGCTACCTACACAATGGAATCTTCTTCAGCAATCAAGTATAACAAACTGCAGATACGTGCCACAACCTAGATGAACCTAGAAAATATTATGTGAAGAGAAAGAAGACAGACACAAAAGGATACACATACTGCGTGGCTCCATGCATATGAAATTTCCAGAAAGGGCAAACGTAAAAGTACCGAAAGCAGATGACTGGTTCGGGCTGAGATGAGGATGGAGGCTGGGACTGAGTAAAATGAACATGAGGAAGCCTTCTGAGGTCTTGGAAATATTCCACACCAGATTGTGGGGACAACTGTGCAACACTCTAAATTTACTAAAAACCATTGCATGATACACGTCCAATTGGTAGGATTTTATGGTATGTAAATTATATCCCGATAAAACTGTTAAAACACATTGGAGTTTTTCCTCGTCCTTGCATTGTACAGGGTATAAAATCATGCAGGTTGTAGCCTCCATTCTGAAGGATGGGGGTGCCACCTGGGGCTTGGTCCCTCAGATGTCTTGGATCCAGACAGTGTTTAAGGAAGGGTGTGTATCTCTTGACGTTGATTCAATGGAGAAGTCTACGCTCCCAAAACGACAGAAGGCTGCAACTCTATCGAGTTCAATGCATATGGCCTATGACCTGCTTTGGACTTGATTGCTAATTAAGGTACATTAATAATGTGTAAGCTATGCACTTGGCATCATCCAGTGGGTTCAGTTGTCAGGGAACAGTGCATCCTCATGCACCTCGAGCTTCTCGGTAGGTATGATCATTCACCAAAAAAGAACCCACGCATTTTGTATAACAAAATTGGCTGGTAACAGAAACCAAAGCGGTGTTTATTTTCTTCCCTGGCTGATTCCTTCCAATATCATTTTGGAAGTATTTCCCTATTCAACTTGAAATAATTTCCTTTACAGAAGACTGTCTTATGCCCAAATTTTCAGGGACGTTCGAGCACCTCAATGAGGCATATCTTAAGTCAGTCAATTCTCATAATGAAAAAGAAACCAACAAAGTTAGAAACCGCTAATTACACAGGAGATGTTATGCTCATATTTCTAAGGAGAATAGGCCATTCTTTCATTCAGCAAAAAGTGATTTTTATCAAACAAAAATCCATCTGTGACATAAATTCTGTATGCCTTTGTTCTGTTCCTGAGAAGAGAGGATGGCTTAGTTCAGAATGCCTGGAGGAGAGCAGCTGCTCTTCCACTTAAACAAAGTGCTACAATGGCAGGCAGGTAGTGTTCCTTAAAAAAAAGAAAAAAAAAGAAAAAACCTCAACTATGAAAATATAACTACAAGAGCTAGTTAACAAATGCCAACAAGGCTAAAGTCACGCACCATAGAGTATCCTGAAGTTACACACTTTCCAAGGAAAGCCCACGGCAGTAGAATGTAGACGTGAATCAGAGTTCTTGTTCTGTTTATGGCAATAGTATTCTAATGCAACAAGTGGAAGTATATTGGTGTTTGAGGCCTTCAGAAGCAAAAACCTCTCCCAGATCAGAGCTGAGGACACATTAGGATTCTCTGGGTTCTTCTCATGTTCATTTGACTACAAGCACTGGAGGTGCAAAAACCACGGGTCACCAGTATGTGGAACATTCTAGAAATGTAAGTACTTGCTGTGTGCGTGAATACATTGCTACTTTGAGATTCTTAGATGTTAGTAGTTCCAAATCCAGAAATAAGATCATGTTAAATAAAATCTGGCCTTTAGATCCATATTGAATATTCGCCATCAGCCATTATTTTAATGACAAAAATGTAATCTGTGTTTACTTTGTGCTGAATTGTAGATGGAAAAAAAAAAAAACAGATCAATAACTCCTCTAGTTATTCAGCCCCTCCTGATTCCCAGACTCTGTGGCTCTTCTCTCTCCATATTTGGATGCTATCTACAAGCACAAAAAGCATCTGGACTTCTCATTTCCCACACTAGGTGGTCCCTGATCCCGTGCTCTGGGTTAGAATGTGAGTGAAGGTTTTGGTCCCCAAAATGTGGGTCCATCCTCTGCCCTTGTTTAATTACCTGGATTCTTCCTCATTCCCTGTCCCAGAATCCTGTCGCCAGGCTTTCTTGTTCTGGCAACCTGTTCTTTCCCTGCTACTGCTTCCCTGGAGATGATCACTCTGCTTAGTGACTTCCCTGACCCCAGCTGCCTGTCTGCCGGATCCCTAAACCATGACCACTGGATTCCTTTCTACTCCTGTTGCTTGTCTGCACTAGGCCTTCCATTCATGCACCCAACTAGTATTCAGAGAATTGACACGAAATGCCAGGCCCTGTGCTCTCTGCCCCCCAGGAGAGACAGGCAAGTTAACGGTTACGAAACATTGGGTGGCAGGTGTATAAACAAATGGCAATAAGCAAGTGGAAAGCCTGAATGACGGGGATGGGGTGGTGGTAGGGGGCATGTCAGAGAGGCCACAGACTTGCCATGGAGAGTGTGTTCAAGGCTCACAGATTCGAGCCCCCGCATCACACTGGGGGGAACCAGGTATCTCAGAATGGCCAAAATAGGGTTGGCATTGGGAGAAGCCACTATGGATGGGTCTGAGCACAGAGGGCCCTGGAAGTTCTGCTCACAGAGACTGAGAAACCATTCAACGGGGATGGGTGATACCTGTCAACTCCACGGTCCCTAAATTTACAGGGACTCTGGATACCAACAGCTTTCTGATCTCTTGTTGGCCACATGAGACTTCAACTTAGTCCCTGCCACTGGACTGGGGCTTTTGGCCCCGAAGAGGGGCCCAGGTCCAGACTCTGGTTCTCCAGTCTGCGGTCAGTTAGTACAATACCTCTCCAGGTACCCTGAACTGAGAGCTGGTCTGCAAGGTCAGTACAGGAATTGAGTCTGGCATGCAGTGTATGTGGGCTATGTGTGGAGGGAATGTGATTGGAGGGGAGGGGGTAGAAGGTGCTGGGGATGCAGGGGGAAGAATGGCTCTTATTTTGGGGGGTGGATCTAGAAGGGAAATAATAAGCCACACATGGTTGGGGGTAGGAGGAGGTAACTTCTGAAGGAAGGCAGGAAAAGCAAGTGCACAATGGATTATCAATTAAAAACAAGATCGGGGAAGGATAAGAGAAGTAGGTGGATAAGGACAGCTAGACTTTGTAGCCACCTGACCTGAGAAGGTGAAGACTGGATCTGAAGAGAAGGAGGTGGCCCAGATAAACCCAGAGAAAAGAGTATCCATAGTTTGTCCATTTAGAGGGGTTGGGAGGGAGGGACGTGCCTATATAGAGAATGGATTTACGAAATTTTGGATAAATTATTTTAAATATGAAAAAGTAATCCAATCAACCAATCACTCTACCCTACAAGGCTGGACCTTGTCCACAGATAGGAGGGACTTTAAATGTCCTATTTCATGTGGAGGGATTTTAACAAAAGAAGGGCCTTTATACACGGCAACGTCAGCAAACGGAGGTGAAACCTGTGCTCATGTAATCAGAATCGTGGCAGCTAATAAGCATCAGCTGAGCACTTACCAGTGTCAAATGCCTGTCAAGGGACTCCTGGGACACATCTTTCCCCGAGCAATGTCAATGACAAGGGCTGTGAGAGCAGGGATCCCTCACAACTTTGAAGTGCTTAGTGCTTAGTATCATCCCTGGCTTCCCGAAGGAGTAGGAATCACATGAAACAGACATGAGGTGAACAAGGAGGGTGCTTGGATCTGAGCAGTTGATATCAGCACAAGGCATTAGCCTCCAGGCCATGGCAGGCTCAGGGACCCCCCCATGCCCCCATATGCCCCCATGAATAAGGTAAGGACGATCACCAGGTACGGCATCCCTTTCCCAAGCCTGCATTGCAGTGCGATCGTGTTCACTGGCACAGCAAATTTCATGTTAACCTCGTGGCTCTCAACCTCGTCTGCACAGCAAAATCCTCTATGGTGCATTTTTATAAACTTTTTTTCTTTTTACGATTTATGTATTTATTTGAGAGAGAGAGAGAGAGCAACACAGGGGTGAGGCAGAGGGAGGAGAGAGAAACCCAAGCAGTCTCTGCCCCAAGCTTGGAGCCCGACGAGGGGCTCGATCCCAGGACACCAAGATCATGACCTGATCCCAAACTGAGTCAGATGCTCAGCTCACTGTGCCACCCAGGCATCCCGCCCTCCCGGGGAGCATTTTTAAAGTGCAAATGACCGAGTACCACCCCAGACCACATAAGGGGTAGGACCTAGGCACTGATGTTATTAAAATCTAATGTGCAACCCGGAGAGAGAGCTTCTGTACTAACTGTGCCTCTTCACCTGGAGCACACTAGGCCAGCAGGTGAGATCCGAGTTTCTCAGAAAAGAAAGGAAGCCTAAGGAAACAGACCTCCCTTAACAGGGTGTCTGGTGTAGAAGCTGCCTCCATCACTCCAGCTAATGCTGAACGCCTCTCGGCCTCTCCATCTCCCGCCTTTCTCTGCCCCACAACTCGCCCTCCTCGGGTCAAGGTGAACCTATGTGACTATAAGTAAACAAAATATAGACGGTAATACCCATGACTGAGGCTTTAATCCTTCTGTTTCTGCTCTGCCCGTTATTGCTCATGGAGAACATTTTTTTTTATATGCACTTTTCAATTCTGTGGACACCAAAAACAAGTCCACTAAAAATGTCAAGAAGTGCCTGGAATCAGAGCAAGGAATGCAGCTGAGAATAGAGTCCTCAAGACACACTAGCCTTTGTGCATCCCTGACTCAGGGTCCCAAGACATTTTCCCTGCATGAATGAATGAATGAATGAATAGACAAGCACAGGAACAAAAATTAGAAACATGGAATAGAAACAATCTCACTAGAAAATATTATCCCCTACTCCAAGAAGCTATTAACTATTTAAAATGTCAACTGCCTTTAAGAAAAGTGATAGAAGCTTCCAAAAGCATTTCACACATTAGTGAATATCTCAAACTCCATCCACCCCACACTTCAGAACAAAAGAATGCCCATGAATCCAGGAGTGTGGTTTTAAAGAATTGGGAAAACTAGATTGTGTACAAAAATGAAGAGAGTGTTTGGGTGAAGGAGGTCAGAAGGCACAAACTTCTAGCTATATTTATATAAATATCATGTTTATTATATAGAATTATATGCACAAGTCCTGTGAAGGTAATGCACCGCATGGTAACCAGTTAGTAATACCGTGTTGCACATTTGAAAGTTGCTAAAAGAGTAAATCTTAAAAGTTCTCATCACAAGAAAAAAAATTTGTAACTGCATAAGGGAATGAATGTTAACCATGCTTATCATGGTGATCATTTGGCAATATATACAAATATCGAATCATTTTGTTGTACACCTGAAACTAATATGTCAGTTGTACTTCAATTAAAAAAAAAAAAGCCAGAATTAGAGATTCAGAATAAAGGGGCTAGAAGGCTAGACTGGGAATTGTGAGGGTGGGGAAAGAGCACTAGCCCACCGTGGGACACAGTAGCAGGGACAGATGGTAAGCCCAGTGGCAGAGAGAGTGGTGGAAACAATGATTTAAACTAAAAACCTAGAAGAGTCAGCCTGAAGACCAACTGGCAAGTTGTGCCTTTCAAGTCCTTGTACCTCTGGATACCAAAATGGGAATAAGGTTTTTGGAGACGCAGATCCCAGATCCCACATTGGGCTGTGAATGCTAATCCCTTCGGATGAAATGAAACATAGGGGTTTAGAGGAACTCATGCCCAGCGCAGGACCAGGAATCTGGGCTGGGCTGGCAATCCAGGGGCTGGGTAAGTGTTTCATGGTCGTTAAGCTCTGGAGCATTTGTGGGTGGCCCCACCCTCCCACTGCCAAGGGCTCAGATCTGAGCCCAAGAACCTTCTACCCTCAAGTTATTGGTGTATTGAAAGAAAAGGTTGGAGCTAAGGGTTTGATCTTTGCAGGAAAGAAAATCTTCTTTCAGACTTCGACTTAAAGAATTCCTGACAAGCCATCCAAAAGAGGACCAGAGAGCATCTTCTTTATTGTCATAGAGAATTTCCTGAGGTTCTAGCAGGAAGTTAAGGGGCAATGGAACAAATGCAGGAAATACTTCAGGCAATGGGGAAACGAGGGCATTTTCTGTACATGCTCATGGATCTAAATTCGACATTCCCACCAGCCACGCAGGAGGCTCTCTGGCACAAGAATTTGAGCCACACAGCCTGCTAGGCCAACAGCTCAGACTTCAAAGATAGTTCAGGAATGAAGAGATGCAAACTTCAAATAGTAACTTCAGAAGAGAAAAAAACAGAAGTGTGCATACAAGCCGAAGCGAGGATCTTATGTATTTCCACACACTGCAGTTTCGGGATGAGCACTCGGGGATAAATGCTTACCTCGGCAAGAATGTCATCCATCGGGCTGACTGGGATTCTCACCGCCTCCATTGTCTGTCTCCTGCCCCCAAGCAAGACACACATTCGTGGGCAACAAGTTAACCCAAAGAAAGCTCTCCTGATCCAGCCTTGAAAACACAAAGACTCAAGTGGAGGGATTCTGAGCTATGAAATCCTTACTCTGAGCACGGACTGTCACCGACAGCCTCAAGTCCATGAAAATACAGTGAACCCAGCTGTCTCTGTCTTGCAGGGGGCTTCAGGCCGGAACAGCTCCCTGGCCGGCATGTTCTAACAGAGCCCAAGTTCATGACCTTAACTAAATTACTTCTTATAAGGGTTTTTTTTTTCCTCATTAATTTCAAAATGCCTTTATTTATTTACTCAATTGTCCATGAAGACATATTAGTATTTGGAAAATAAAACAAGAGAAAGAATTATCTGCAAACGTGTAGATAAGTTACAGACATCTTTCTCAGGAAACTATAGTTTCTCTTGGTTGTCCAAACATTTCTAAGGAATGTAACTAAAAACATCATCTAAGGCCCAAGATAGAGAGTTCTCTCTGGTCGTCTCCATTTAATCTCTGTATTCAAAGTGCAGACCTAACTTTATTCACTGGGAATGATTTTCAAAAATTAAATTTTTCTGTGTCTGCCATAGGTGTTCCAGTAACAAATCACACTTAGTTGGTAAAATAAATAACACACTGTCCTAAACTTCTAATAGAATTATTCTCAAACTTGACTTCTCTGTATCATGAATCTCCTAAAACACATTTTTAAAAAGTATTTACTGCATAAGGAATAGCTTGTTAATGCACAGTAAACAAGACATTCAGAATGAGTACAATGTCATGAAATCAACCGGTGACCTAGTTTTTAAAGTCATAAGATCTAGGAAACACTGCTCTCATACCTTTCTGTCAAAGACCATGTTGGAAGGGACAAGTTGAAGGTGACAAGTTTACAAGTATGTACATTCATTAAATGATGTATTAATTCCCTACACAGGTCCACTGAAGTATTAGAATGGGGAGGGGGCAGTGAAGAGAGGAATATTGTTCCATGTTTGTCAGAAAATAAGTGGGGCCTCCTTTATACTGTTAGAGAAGAAGTAGGTTTCTACTACCAAAGAAGTAGCTTGCTTTTAAGAGTTCCATGAAAAGATGTCTATGGAAAAATACATAAGAAGCCAAAAGTATTAGTTACCTCAAAAGAAGGTGACAAAGGTCAAAACTTAAGCTTTTTCTACAGATCCTTTAGAACGCTTTGAGTTTTGTACCATGGGCATGGATTACCTATACAACAAAATGTTTTGAAGTTACTTGATTCATAAGCAAAGATATTTGTTTCAATTTGACTCAATGAAGATAGGTGGCTATTCACTGCTAGGAAATTTACAAAGTAATGACCGTGCAGATATGGATAAAATGTTCCCTGCAGGGGCACCTGGGTGCCTCAGTCATTAAGCGTCTGCCTTTGGCTCAGGTCATGATCCCAGGGTCCTGGAATCGAGCCCTGCGTCGGGCTCCCTGTTCAGTGGGAAGCCTGCTTCTCCCTCTCCCACTCCCCCTGCCAGTGTTCTCTCTCTGTGTCTCTGTCAAATAAATAAATAAAATCTTTAAAAACAAAAATGTTCCCTGCCCAGTCAGTGGGTGAGAAAGATTGGTCAGCCAGTTGTTCACGCCACCGTGATAAGTGACTTATGACAATAGTGCTAAGTGGAGAGACGGCTGGGAGTTTAGGGAAGAGAATACTTCAGCATCGGGGGACCGGGAAGGTTTCCCAAGGCACTGGAACCTAAACAGCAGACTTGTCTGACATTTCACAGCCTGTGTGCCAGGAAATACTCGTTGCCTATGAGTAGGTACAAGTGTCCTAAAATAACGCCCCTCAGCTCTGGGATAACAGGCCAGCCAGTGTCCTAACCCCCTTGGTTTATCCCCCGTGTGATGCTATTTTGATGTTATTTTATATATACGTGTGAAAAAGTGAGGGGTGTGTGTGGCACCAGTCTGAGCCCCTAGGGTGGTGTTTCTAGAAAAATCACAGAGACGGCCATGCTGAGAAGGGAGACGAGGGGAGGAGGGAGCTTTGGCGAGAAAACCATCACAATATTTCATGGGAAAAACAAACAATTCCTGAGCCTAGTCAGCAGTGGGGACCAAAAAAAATGGAGACAGATCGTACAGACTTTCAGGAGGTAAAATCAACAAGCCCTTAATGAGCAAATGAACGTGGGCAATGAGAAAGGGAGGGGTGCCCAGGATGGTGAGTGCACGTGACAGGCATAACAGTAAGGGCCATCACAGATCCTACCCCTGTGACAGTATGTCACAACACCATGCCCATATTTTCATGTGTTATTTAATCATGTGAATCCTACCCATTTTATAGACAGGAAGACTGACACTCAGAGCTGTTAAGGTGTTAACCAATGTCATGGTTCATCAGAGGGACAGGCCTGGTATTTAAGCCCAAGACTATTTGATTCCAACTCCAGATTCCAAATTTTGAAACAGTTAATGCATCCCAGAAACTATAGCTCAGAAGAGGGTTTCCCCCATAGTTCTGTGTAAAATGTAACAATGATGTTCCTAGATAAAATACTTTGAGGGCTAACCCTGGACTAGACACTGTTCTGACACTTTTCTTGCATTGTTTCATCTCGTCCTTAACAGCCTCTCCAGGGAGACCTCATTATTATTCCGTTTGCAGACTTGACACCAAAACACAGGAAAATTAACTTGCCCAATTTCCCCCAGCTAGTGAGATCAGAGAATAAAACATCTAAAGCTTAAAGGTATAGCTGTCACCCCTCCCCCAAATGTACCATAGATGATAATATCCCTAGGGCTTTATGAACAAATTATTATAAAATGGTAGAGTGTTTCAAGGATGATTACTTTGAAATAAGTGGTTATATAAACATTTTAGGATACTTGGTTATAGAGCAGTGCCGTTCTAAGAATGGCTCAAGACATTACCATATCTTTGTGGCATCTGAATTCTTTATGACATTGTATTAACTACAGCAGTAGGCTTCATATTTAATGTCTGGAAAAGATGAAGGAAAAAGGAGTGGGCCAAATCCAGGATATGCAAATGGTGGGCAGTGATGTTTTTACTACACATATCCTTGTTTCCAACTGCTAAGACCAATATTTTTTTATTGGCACTTATGTGGCAATACAGCTTACAGAAGAGAAAAGTATGCCTTTTTTTTAAAAGATTTTTATTTATTTATTAGTTAGAGAGAGAGAGAGAGCACAGGCAGACAGAGAGGCAGGCAGAGGCAGAGGGAGAAGCAGGCTCCCTGCCGAGCAAGGAGCCCGATGTGGGACTCGATCCCAGGACGCTGGGATCATGACCTGAGCCGAAGGCAGCCGCTTAACCAACTGAGCCACCCAGGCGTCCCATATTTTTACTTTTAAAAAAGAAAGGGTGATGAGCCAACCTGTGAAGCAATTATAATTCTATATTGTAATCATAATTCTATATTGCCAGCTGTGGGCTCAACAAGGCATTATTTTAAGAAACATACCACCTCTTATTCTAACCTCGGGGGAATAACTCACTTTAAACAGGTTACATTTCAAGGTCAGTGAGCCACTGGGTCCTATACTGTGAGTTGTAAGGTAATCCAGAGAGACACAGATATTACAGAGGACTGCTAATGGCTGTTAGATAATGATCATTTTTTAAAATGTAGGCACCAATTAGCCAACTCCGCAGTGCTACAGGTCAGCTTGATTTTACTACGACCTAATCATACCATTTCACTAATCATTTACACTATATATGTAGAGCATAACTTATTTCTTAAAATGAAAACTCCCTCAAAGGTGCTTGTTAGGAAGCATGGTGTTGGCTGATGGCTGGGTGGGGACCAGCAAATATGGAACCGGTGTGAAAGACTCAAAGACTCCCCTGGTGGGTGGTTTTCCAAGGCATCTTAAACAGGAAAGCCCCATGTGGTCCCACTTTCTCCAAACACCATTCATAACCTCCCACGCCAAGTGCTCAGCTCCTAGGGGCAAGAAAAACATTCCGGGCATTGCCTCCATCTAGGACTTTCAATTTCTTAAAACAATAAAGCTGAACCAAGTGGCTCTCTCTCCACCCTGTGGGAAACTGGGACTCACTCACTTTCAGCAACCAGAGAGAAAGGCACTGGGCTTGCAGCGCCAAAGCCTTCCCTCCCCAAAGGCGGGCTCCTTTCTCGCACGCATAACTATGTAAATTCCCTCTATGTCCCAGCCCTACTCCGCTGCAGAGCAGGCGCTGGGTATTCAAAGCTGTGTGGCCAGCTCCGGTCCATTGCGTTCATCACGAATGCCTGAATGAATGAGATGGACACGTCTCTGTAGAGTTCACAACTCAGCACAATGCCCAAACACACATTTTTCCCACGAAGGTATTTCGCATTCCGCCTATCTACTTTTGACCTGTACTTTTTTTTTTTTAAATGAAATGTGTATTTGCAGGGATGTTGTCCACGGTCATATGTTGTGCACATTACGATGCAGTCTACAAGTATTGTGACCGCCTAGCCAGCTAGAAAGCGACGCCGCCAAGACTTCACCGAGTGTCCGCCTGATCAAGCGGGGGAACGGAGTGGTCCGCAGAAAGGGAAAACAGGGCTTCTCTTTCTCTCCAGCATTGATAGAAGCCTTGAGAATTCGCTTGGTGTTTCCTCCGTTCTCCCCAAACCTTGCCAGGAGAAATACTGCACCACTGCAGCCAGCGAGCGTGCAAAGTCTTCCCTTCGTCACCGGCTCTGTCACCCCAGGGTGACTGCGGTCTAACCCCGGACGGGGAATGAGCCGGTCTGGCCACCTCGGGGGCTGCACAAAGCGTGCCCTTTCGGAAGGCGCATCTGTGGCCGGGACGCCGCGGGCGGGCGAGTACCCAGGGCTCAGGACAGCTGGCCAGGGGCCCGCTTCTCACCACGGTCTGTCCCCAGGAGCCCACCTGGGCAGCGAGCGGCCCCGAGGAGCCCGCCCTTTCCGCGCCGCGGACCAGCGGGCTTTCCACCGCAGGACAATGAGGGCGACTCGGGAGGACGCCTTTCCCATTCATTCTCCGCGCCGAGTCAGCAGCCCGCACTCCTGCCCGCCGCAGCCCGGGGACTGCAAGCTGGGGACCTCTGCGGGGGTCGCAACCCCCTCCTGCACCCCCACGACCCCCAGCTCCCCCACCCCCGCGCATCAGCGGCGCACCGGATCCCCCCCAAAACGGAGTGGAACCTCACTCCCCACCTCCCCACCCCCGAGCCCGAGGAGTTTCAAGCCCAAGGGTCGGAGGAGCGGGCTGCGTCCATCTCGGGTGGCGTCCCCGCTCCTATCCCGCCCCGCCCGGGAGACGCTTCGCGGGGCCGCGCGGGAGCCCCACGTGCGCGATTCCCCCGTCCGAGGTGAAGGAGGATGCGCGCCTCCACCGAAGAAGCGGCAAAGCGGCCGGCTTTGTCCCGCAGCTGCCGCCGCCCGCCGGGGGACTGGGGACCGGGGCTCACCTCTCTGCTGGCACCGCGCGGCGACCCAGAGCAGCGAGGCCAGGAGCGCGACCCCCGCGCCGCCGCCGCCACGCATCTCGCTGCAGCCGCTCGGGTGGGCTCTGGGAAGAAAGGCACGGCCACGCGCGGGGGCTCTCCGCAGAGCGCGAGTCCGCCCTTCCCCGCCGGACTCCGGCCTCCAGCCCGCGGGCCCCTCGGACACGCCGCCCCCGACCTGCGCCGCGCCCGCCCCTCCCCGCCCCCGCCCGCGCAGACCCCTCCCCCGCGGGGCCCCTCGCTCGGCCCCTGCGACCCGCGGGGACCCGCCGCTCCAGCTGGCCGCCGGCCCGGCGCGGTGCTCAGAGCGTCCCCGACTCGGGGGGTGTGGCGGGGTGACCCGCTCCGAGCCGGGGCGGCGGGAAGGGTGGGGGGGGTGGGCGGAGAAAGTGGTTGGGAAGGAGGAGAGATCTGCTGAAGTTGGTCCGAGCTGGTGAATTCCGAGAAAGCATTTGCCCTGTTGACCCTTCCGGCCCCACGGCGGCTCTGCGCCCCCGCTGGGCCCCGGGAGCCGGGAGGACGCGCCGCTGCCCACACCCGCGGCACCGCCGGGCCCGCGCCCCTCCCGCGCCGCTCCCGCGCCGCTCCCGCGCCTCTCCCGCGCCCCTCCCGCGCCCGTCCCGCGCCCCTCCCGCGCCAGAAGCTCCCGGGGCCGGCGGCCGCCCTCCGCTTTGGAAAGCGACCAGGGTGTAGCTGACCAGCGTCCCTCTCCCGCGGATGGTGGCCGGGCCTCCTGTCTCCTCTCCTGGCCACCAGCCTCCAGGACGGGACTCAGGGCTTAGCTGACCAGCCTCCCCCACTGGCTGTTAGCGGAGGGTTTTGTAAAGGTTTTTCTTCTGAAAATGAGTTGCAACTTGTTTCTCACTTTGTCTAAGGAAGGCTAGAAGGGTCACTTGGACTTAATTATTAGCCTACCCTTACCCCTTACAGCTGGAGGAAGAGGTCCTTTTTTTTTTTTTTTTTTGAAATTAGTCTTAACACAAGAGTTCAGCTGCTTTGTTCTTTTTTTTTTTTTTTAACTACATCTGGTCCCTGTTAAAAGCTTTTAATTTCCTCTGATTTTTTTTTCAATTAAAAGTATTCATAACACTTTGTAGATCTCATTTTCTCACCATGTAAACAGAAGACATACTAAAAGCCACTTAGTACCAACCCATGTCCTCATTTTGTTTTTTGTTTTTTGGGGTTTTTTTTGCTCTGTAGGGAGATAATTTTATCTCATTGTGTCAATCAATTTGACAACTCTAGCAATTCCAGTTTTTCTAAAGATACTTCCTTAAGCACTTAGTGAATAAAATATTATTATGTTAGCAATTATTGTTTTTTTAAATCATAGAAGCAAAGAACAAAAAGGTAGAATTGAGGCCTTTAAAAAGAACTTGCTGTGGGGTGTCTGGCTGGCTTAGTTGGTAGAGCATGTGACTCTTGATCTTGAGGTTGTGAGTTTGATCCCAGAGCTGGATGTGAAGATTGCTTAAAAAAAAAAAATTTTTTTTTAAAGGATGCCATGGTTGAGTGAGAAAGGGTTACAGGATCAAATTTAAAATACAGTTTTTTTTTAAACTATTAGAATATTTAAGTATTAAGAATTAACTAAGTCAGTAAATTGGTATTTAATAACTAATCAAGTGTCAAACCTTTAAATATTAAATAAAAATTGTCTTTCTGCACTGAAACAACTGTGTCCACACAGACATTACACACGTACACATATGTCTTCTTTTTTTTTAAAGATTTTTATTTATTTGACAGAGATCACAAGATCTCTCTTGTGATCACAAGTAGGCAGAGAGGCAGGCAGAGAGAGAGGGGGAAGCAGGCTCCCTGCTGAGTAGAGAGCCTGATGTGGGGCTTGATTCCAGGACCCTGGGATCATGACCTGAGCTGAAGGCAGAGGCTCTAACCCACTGAGCCGCCCAGGCGCTCGACACATATGTCTTTTAGAGTGTCTCAAGCACATTCACATTGGTTATCTTATGTGATATTCCCAATTTTGTGAGATTCTGCCCAGCCACATTGGGGCCAAAGGGTCTGCCACCTTTGAGCTGAGGAAATGAGTTCAGGGGGTTAAGGTGCCAAGGTGAGCAAATGTCCAGGCGAGAGCAAGCCCCGAGGTCTGATTTCTGGTCCAGACTTCTCTACATCACTGCACTGAGACCACGGAGGATGAGATCAAATGCAGCGGGAGTAATCATAAGGGGTCATCTGTCTCCCTTTTGTCCTGGGTTCCTCGAAATTCAGTTCAGACTCCAGCCAGACCTTATCTTTGAACTGCAGACAAGGAACTCATTTGTGATTTGAGGAAGCAAAGGGTCAGTACACTTGGGGAGTGAATAGGAGACATCAAAATGTGCAAGTTGGCTTAATTTGTCATTCCTCAAAATTAAGTGGAGATAATTAAGGGAAAGAAGAATTTACAAAGCCAATTTAATGAACAAGCTTAGATAAGATGGAAGAGTAAAAATGTCACAATTCTACGTGTCTTATAAAAATAAAAAACGACTGCAGTACAAATTTTCCTATTCTTTAGCACGCTTCGATAAATTAGCTATGACACCATGAAAGTTCTGGGGGTGGCCAGTTCAAGGTGAAAATGAGATAAGAATGTTTACGATTTGTGAGAAAGAAGGAACTCAGTTCAGGCAGGCACACGAAGACGTGTGATTCAAAGTCACCTATAAAAAATTGACCAGTGAAAATGCCTAAATGCTAAGCAATAGTTAAGTGGTGAAGTAGTTTATAGTAAATCAGTGTGACAGTCTATTATATAGGCATTCTTAAAATATCAGACTTAAAGTTTGCAAAAAGCATTGTGGTATGTTCAGTGAGAAAAGCAAAATTCTAGATAATATGGGCATTCCAACTGCCATTTTATAAAATAGGCACTCATACAAATAAAAAACTAGAAAGCCTCATACAGAAAATACAGTTGTGTTCAGCTGATGAGAGGAGAGTGGTGGCATGGAGGTTAGAAGTAGTGATGGGGACTTGGACTGAGCTCACAGGAAGCTTACATTCTTCTAGCTCTACTTACTGAAAGAAACATCTTGGGCAAGTAGAGGTAATAGAAGTAGAGGCAATAAAAGACAGACATATTATGGTCCTCACCTTTTTTTGTGGAATGTTTAGCCTGGCAGTTAAGACAGAAAAAGGTAAAGAAAAAAATATATAAAATAAAAGTTATATAAAGAAACATCAAATGGCAGAGAGATAGGATGGGGGATCAAGCATTGAGTAAGCAACTTAGAGAGGTTTTACTGAGGTAAAATCTTTGTCCCAAAGATTAAATGGGCCATGGCACCTGGGGGGCACCATTCAAGGGCCAACTCTTGATTTCTTTTTCTTTTTTTATTTTTAAGGATTTTATCCATTTATTCGACAGAGAGAGATAACAAGTAGGCAGAGAGGCAGGCAGAGAGAGGGAAGCAGGCTCCCCGCTGAGCAGAGAGCCCGATGCAGGGCTCCATCTCAGAACCCTGAGACCATGACTTGAGCAGGAGGCAGAGGATCAACCCACTGAGCCACCCAGGAGCCCCCCAACTCCTGATTTCAACTCAGGTCCTGATCTCACGGTGTCAGCTTGTCCTTGATCTTGCCTGCAAAATGAAATCGATGGAGCTTTTTTTTTTAAAGATTTTATCTATTTATTTATTTGACAGAGAGAGAGATGACAAGTAGGCAGAAAGAGAGGCAGAGAGAGAGAGGAAGGGAAGCAGGCTCCTTGCCTAGCAGAGAGCCCGATGTGGGGCTTGATCCCAGGACCCTGGGATCATGACCTGAGCTGAAGGCAGAGGCTTTAACCCACTGAGCCACCCAAGTGCCCCTCGATGGAGCTTTTTAAAATGTGCTGATTTATACTCCCCAGAGATTCTGATTCAATTGGTACCAGGTGCAGCCTGGATATCTAGATGTTCTAAGGCTCTCCGGGTAATCCTAATCTCCTGCAACAAAATTTGAGAAACACCCAGCTAGATTTGACTGATTCCTGCATGAAAGGCAATCTGGGTCTGATTATTGGTGGCTGGGCCCACTGGAGAAGCCAGCCTCAGAGCAGTACTGTCCCAGGCAAGAGGATGAAGCCCCGCCTGGCAAATGTCTTTCCTGCGTAGCCTGATAAAGGAATTGAGGTTCCAGGCAGGAACTTGGGCCCAGGAGCATCAAGACAGGATCTAGGAAGCAGGCCTGGAGTACCAAGCTGGGAGCTTGTTTCCAAGGAAAGAGGTGAGATGTCAGTTACTGAAAGTAGGTTATGGAGTCAGAGTCTGATCCAGGACAAAGCCAAAGAGGTTGAGTACAAGCTAAGCCCCTTCAGGGCACATAGCAAGAGATAAGGTGATTAGGACACTCAGCCTTAGGCACTATTGAGAAGTGGCAGGCTAAGGAGGCAACTCAAGAGTAGTAGGCAGAATAATGGCGCCCCAAAGATATGCACGTGCTAATGGTGGGAACCTGGGAATATGTTACATTACAGGACAAAATGGACTTCATAGAGGTGATTAAATAAGGATTTGTTTTGTAACTATATATATTTCTTCATTCATAGTCCCAAACTGGAACCAAGTCATGTGATATGTCCATCAATAGGAGAATGGATTTCAAAACTGTGGTCTATTTTACAATGAAATATTACTTGGCAATACAACAGAATGGACCAGTGACTCACGCGACACGAATGAACTTCAAAAACGTTGTGTTAAGTGAAAGAAGTCAGACACAAAAGGGTATTGTATAATTTCATTTAAGCGCAGTTTAGAAACAGGCAAAACTAGTCAGAGGAAAACAGTGGCTGCCTATGGAGAATGCAAACGTTGACGGGAAGGGGACAGAAGGGAAACTGGGGTAAAGGAAATGTTTTATGTCCTGAATGGGGTGTTGGCTGCATGGGTTTAAACATTTACCAAGATTCATTTAATTATATAGATTTAGGACCTTGCATTTTTCTGTGTAAATAAGGATCTTTTTTGAAAATTTTCTTTAAAATTTTATTTATTTATTTGAGAGCAAGCGCATGAGAGAGCAGCAGAGGGAGAGGGAGAAGCAGGCTTTCCACTGAGGAGGGAGTCTGATGCGGGGTTCAACCCAGGTCCCAGGGATCATGACTTGAGCTGAAGGTCAGATGCTTAACTGACTGAGCCACCCAGGCACCCCTAGGACCATGAGTTCCCTAGGACCATGAGGTGAGGCAATTTTTCTTGATTATCTGGGTAGGCCCAATGTAATCCCAGAGACCCTTATAAGTAAAATAAGAAGGCAGGAGAACCTAAGGCATTTGGTGTGAGAGGGACTCAAACTGCCATTGCTGGTTTTGAAGATGGAAGGATGGGGACCTTTGGTAAAGGAATGTGGAGGCCTCTAGATGGGGAAAGGCAGGGAGGCAGATACTCCCCTAGAGCCTCCAGAAAGAATGAGCTCTGAGAACACCTTGATTTCAGCCAGTGGAAGGCCATGTTGGAATTCTAACCTCCAGATCTGTTGGATAATAAACACATGTTTAAAGCCAGTAAGTCTGGGGTAAGTTGTTACAGCAGCCATCAGGAGCTAGTGCGTTAGACTAACATCGTCTCCCAGGAATCAAGTGGAGATGGTGTTGGGGGGGAGAATAGTAAGTAGCTATATTACAGTCTAAACAGACACTGCAGGTTCACCTCATGTTAGTAGTAATGGAAAGGTCAGGGAAAGAAAGAATTTGAAGGAATTATGTGAATTATTATGGAGATGAAGAACAGAAGGGCTCAGAGAGCAGTGAGAGAGGAGAACCTGGGGCCTGGGGCGGGACAGGGTTGGGATTCTGAAGGACTGAGAGGTTTACACACTTTGGTCTTCCTGCAAGGACTGGTGTGTTAGAAAGCCTGTAACCAACTGGGCAAAGCAGCTGTAAAGGGATAGGCAGGGCTCTGTTGATGGCACCAGTCGACACACGGCTAGTTGCCTCCTGGAATCCAGGCTACTTTCCATCTGCAGTCTTGATCCCTCAGCTGGGTACCACATTTCTGGCCTTTCTTGCGGTGAGCCATGAATCTGTATTAGTCTGAACCAACTGCTAAAACAAAATAGACTAAGTGGCTTAAGAAAGAGAAATTTATTTTCTCACCATTCTGGAGGCTGAAAGTCCAAGATCAAGGTTCCTGCCTGTTCAGTTCTCTTCCTGACTTCCAGACAGCTGCCCTCCTACTGTGTCCTCATATGGCCTTTCTTCTGTGTGTGCCCAGAGACAGTGAGAATGCTCTGTGGTATCTTCTTGTAAGGACACTACTTCTATTAGATCAAGACTTTACCATTAGGACTCAATGAACCTTCCTTCCTTCCTTAGAGGTCCCATCTCCAAATACAGTCACACTTAAGGGTTAGAGGTTCAACATGTGAATTTTGAGGGGACACCAACATCCAATCCACAACACCCGAGTAGTCCAGGCCAACAGGATGTGAACAGAGGTGAAGTTGCAACTTCAGACCTCTTCCCATGACAGAAGACCTCCTTCCCTGCATGCTGGGTCTGTCCTCTTTTCACCAGCCTCAGCTCACCTACTCCAACATACAGCTTCAATCCCATTGGGGTGAAGCACTCCTGGAGGATTATGAAACACACTCTCTGCCTGGATTGCATTACGGAAGAAAGAAATACAATATTGTCAAATTCAAGCCATTCTATTTTGGAGTCCTTTATACAATATTGTCAAATTCAAGCCATTCTATTTTGGAGTCCTTTATAAAGTCCTTTACTTCATCTTCCCCTAATATATCCTATAACCCGAATAACCAGATTTGCCTCTGTGCAGTTAACAGAAGCAAATTATCATGACTTGCACCAGATTACTTTGAAATTAAAAATAGAACCTTATTAAGATCACTTAGCTTGATTAATGAAGTAGCTCCCTCACAAGTCTGTCAAAATGAGATCAAATAAATCCTGCCTTAGAGCCAGATCTTACCCGGAGAGTGCTCCAGGCCTGAGTAGAACACGTCTTTCTAACTCGTTCTGAATTTAACTTTTTATTAATTTTGTTTCACATATCACGTCCTCACCAAACATGGCTTTTTTCTTTTTTTTTCTTTCTTTCTTTCTTTTTTTTTTCCAGCCTCAAACATTCTGTCATATATCTGCTTGCGTGTCAGGGAAATTTTTTTTTTTCAGAATCCTATTGCTACTATTTGTTTGTAAGAGCACAGACCCACACAAGCAAAATGATGACTGATGTCAGGAGCTTAACATGCCTTGCCCAGAAATGCTTTGTCAAATGAGAACATTTTTTCACCATTCAGTTCAGGCCTTACCTTTGACAACATTTCTTATAAATGATTTCTTAAGGAAACTTCTTAGCTTCTCCATTGTACAGGACATCTATGTCCCACATACTCTCTGAGAAATACCTTCCTGTGGCTCTGTGGCTACCTCAAGAAGACCTGATTTGCATCAACGTGACCTCATCCTACCCCACCCACCCTCTGTGGGTTGGCTGATCACGGTCATTATCTAAGACACCCCCGCCCCCGCCCCAGGTGGCATACCTGACACTTGGCACAACCTTGGCTTTTCAACCTTCCTTACATCCACGTGCCAATGAACTTTCCTCTTTCCTGAACCATTGTGAGTTGTGTTTTTGTCACTTTAAACTCAGTCTTAATGCACGCTTTTTATATTGATATACTTCCCATTATTGGTCACAGAGAATGTGGGTAGCATCTGCTCTCTGATGCTTCATGGTTTCTTAAAGGACTTAGAGTATTTTATATTCGCAAGTCTAAGTTTCCAGAGCATTCCTTAAAAAGAAAAAAAAAAAGAACACACTTAAGTAGAATTTAACATGGATTTCACACAAGAAAAAGTAGTGGTGAAACAAGGAAGGTATCAGACTGGGACCAAATACCAGTTCTCACATTTATTTGACTGGGTAATCTTTGGAAAATGATTCAACTTTCCTGCTCTCACTGTTGTCATCTGTAAAATGGGGCAAAAAAAAAAAATACAAGACTTATGCCAAAAAGTGAGAATCAAGATTCTTAGCATAGTGTCTGGCATCAAGTAAATACCCAGTAATTATTTTCTTCCATGACAAATACCATCATCACATATGGATTAGGAAGCAAAATTATATAGCTACTGTGAGACTATAAAAGATGAGCAGATCTGTCAGCTCATGCTTCTAAAAGGCAGCTAGCACCTATGAAGAGATACACCAACATTCACCCTCTTATCCTATGGAAGAAGCACAGCAGATTCTGAGGGGAAATACAAGCCAGGAGAGAGCATCTTCCTGAAACCCAAGTAATAGGTAGAGATTAAAATAAAATAGCAACAAGCTGAAGCAAAACCCAAAAAGATGTAAAAAAATATTTTGGCAGGGAATCAGGCACTAGGGAAGTTGGCAAGTGTGCTTTTTCTTTCATCAAGGAAGAGGAAGCCAATTGGGAAGAGTCTGGAAGACAGCTGTTCACAAGGACAAGTAAACAGCATTTGTCCCGGGACCCTGCAGGATGTCCTTGCCTGCTGGATAATTGTAACAATAAAACCCTTCAACAGGAAGGTTCAACTTTGAAATCATGGCTTTCAATGATAGCAGCACACAAGAAATTTAGAGCTGGACATTATCTGAAAAGTAAGAAATAGATGTTTATAAACAGACTTGTCACTGTGTCATTTTCATCCTCCCAGCTTGGAAGAGGATACTTACAAACCAATGCTGTTAATGATGCTTCCTTCTGTTTTTTGTTTGCTTGTTTGTTTATTAAGTTCTCCTTCTCTTCACTCTGGATAGAGGCAAATATTCTACACTAGTCTGCATCTTCAGGTTTCCAAGCCCTCTTTTTCTCCATGTCTGCCTCCAGTTCCCCATTTGTTGTCATTTTATGACACCTTCTCCAGACTTTTCATCAAGAAGCCAATCTATAATCAAATAACTCGTAAACCTGACTATGGTTTCATGGCAGAGATAATATTCAAATTTAAGGAAGAAGACATTACTGAGAAACAGGATTTGTTGTAGGAATGGACAGCATTCTTTTATCAACAGGTTCTTTTTCAGGAGACAACAGTTAATCCCAGAAGGTGATGTTGGAGATCAGAAAATCAGAAGACCTGTGATTAAAATCATGTTTCTAGAGAATATCAAGTACCTAACTCTCGAATGGGTTAAATCCCTTCTCTGAGCCTCAGTGTTCCTCCTCTATAAAATCTGGATAAGAACCTCTCTTACTAGAAATGGTAATGACAGTAATAATAGTAATAGCTGCTGTGTGTTGAATCTTGAACGTGTTCTGTACATCCATTATCACATTGATTCTACTTAAACTTCCAACTATCCCTCTCCCAGGATGGCATTGTGGTATCTGAATGAAGCTGGAGAACCATGCTGACCAGTCTCTCTTCAACTCAGGCCCACACTCATTAAAGTTCTAATTGCCTGGTAATCACACTACCTTCTCCAAACTGCCCATTCTCCAATGAGCAGCCCACCATTTCAGAGCACAGCTACAGCTCCCTCTGCCAAGGATGCCCATCCCTCCCTCTTTTTCCATCTGTTGCATTCCTGGTCCTCCTTCAAGACCCAAATCAAACATCTCCTTCCCTAGGTGGCCTTCCTTGATTGTTCCAGTACTCACGGGCTGCTCACGTCTTTGTACCATGAATGTACTTTGTAGTACAATCTCTGTTGTAATTGTTCTGTTTATTTTATTTTTACTTTCTGTTGATTATTATTTTTCATATTAAACAAGGAACACATGGCCCTTTTCGCTTTCTTCTGTCTTAACACTTCCTATAGTGCCTGAAACTTGACAAATATTTGTTGAATATGACAAGGGTGTGGTATTCAATAGTGTGTAATAATGTTGTATTCAACATGTGTAATAACGCGGTTGCCGTTCTTATGTATGCATTATGTTCCAAGCATTATGCTAAACATATGACGTTAATTATCTCAAGTGCTGTAAACATCCCAGGGTGGCAGAAGTTAACGTCGGCTACTAGGTATAAACAAGGTTCTGAGTTACAAGCAACAAAAGTTGACACTGGCCACCGCTAAAACTGGCAAGGAGATTGGAGAGATATCAGTTGGGCCAGGAAAGGGGGATTCACAGAATTCACAGGAACATGGAAAACAAGGCATGAGAACACACAGCAAGCAAGAGAGTTCCAGATGCTAAGCAGCAGAACTGGAGCCAAGGTCATCCCCCCAAACAGTAGGGCTGAAGCAGACTGCAGCATGGGGAGCCATTTGATCTTCAGATGTTTACTTCATCTTTGTTACACTAACTCCAAGTCCAAAGCCTGGGGAGCCCATAACTGATGGACTGAGCTTAAGTCATGTGTCCAAAGTGGGGGTAGAAGAGGCATCGGCCCCTTCTCTTCCATTCCATAGTAGCCATTGGGAGTGAGGAAGGGGGAAGAGCAGCTTACACAATAGGAAATCACCCCCACCCAAGGAGAGAACCAAATGCTAAGAAAAAAGACAACACCCAAAATAGCAAATGTCCTCTACAGGCAGTTGGGAAGTATATTATGGAGAGAGTGGAATTCAGTGGTTCGCTGAAGGGCAGTATGACTCAGAAAGGCAGAACAGAAAGTAAAAGATGGTGGAAAATAGCCTAAGCCCGGAGACAGCTTCAGGGTTGCATGTGTTTGGATTCGAAGGGCCGCCAGAAGCCTGTAGGGGCCACAAGCTGGTGGGTCTCCTCAGATTCCCTCTGTGGGGGACCACCCAGACCCTGATCTTGGCTTTGGACCCTCCCCTCTGGCCTCTTCTGCAGCTGCTAGAGTTCTGCCTCCCCCTTAGACCTTCTGGCATTGGCAGAAACCACACAGCCCTGTGCCAGATCTGTCCCCAAAGCAGCTCCTGAACGGGACAAATGAAACCCAGAAGTGAGGAGGGGGGCACTTTACTCCCTGTTGGAGCAACTTGGAGACAAAGGAGGCAGACAGAAATCCTTCCTGTTTCTCTCCCCCATGTGCTGCTTAAAGGTCCTGCCCCTCCTCGCTGCTGGCGAGAGGAGGCCAGTGTGCGGACCCAGCTATGAAGCTCCTTGTGAGCTCCTTTTGGTTCATCATGAAACAGAACCAGCACCTAACACCTCACTCTGCTTTGCCTGCCTCCCCTTTCCTTCTTTCTGCATCCTTCTCTTCTCTGTTGCCAACCATGGATTTCACTTTTTAAATAATGCATTAGCGTTTTCAGCTTTGCCAGCACCTGTTTGTGGGAGATGGGGCTCATCCCGGCCACTCTTGTACGGAGCCATTAGTCACGGGTGGGAAACAGGTTTAGATATGGCAATGAGGCCACAAGGTGTAGGAATCTGACCTGGAAGCATGGGTGGGGTGATTTAAATGTTCTTAAGCAGAGAAACAAAACAGCAAGATCTAAATCTTAGAAAAATCAACCTTCTAGCTGTTATCAGAAAGAGTGGAATCAAGGGATGTGGAAGGAGGTGACTAGGATAGTGATGGGGGTCACAGTAGGGAGAACATAGAACAGAGGACTGGCAGTGGTAAAGGAGAAGAAAGAATAAAATGAGATTTTGAAGGAAGAAACATGACTTAGTACCTAATTGGATACAGACAATAAAGGAAATTGGGATTTAAAATTTTCTGGGAATGAAAAAAGAAAAGAAACAAAAACCACAGATTAGATGGGAAAGTGAGCCAATGGGAGAGGAAATACTGAATGTAGTGGATTATTGAATTTCAGACTTTACCAAATAGTCAAGTGGAGATGTGAGAGAACTAGCTGGAGATACAAGACAGAGAGTAGAGTCTACTCTGCTCGATCACAAAGTCCCAGACAGGAGTGAGCTCACCAAGTGCCGCTGCCCAGAGACAAATTCAGGCAAGCTCTTACCTTGCCTGGAAGGTGGGGGAAGCCTCATGTGGAAAGGAGGTGCACAACTGATCCGTTGATAGTAAGAGTGAGTAAGAACAAGGAGCGAAATAAAGGTGACAACTCCAAGAAGTTATAGGGAGCCATACTCACTTTACTGAGAATTTACTGGGCTGGCTGCTTAAATCTCATCGGCAAGACAAATCGTATCTCAATAATGAAATACATAAAGAACTACTTTTGAAGTGAACCACTAAAGAGAGGAGGACCATGGAAGAAATATATGTTCTAATAATAAATGTCTTCTTCAGTAAAAACAATGTCTTATAAAAAAAAATAAATGGTATCTCCATTTTACCAGTAAAGTGATAGAGGCTCAGAGAGACTAAGTGATCTGTTCAAACTCACACAGCTAGAAAATGTGTCAGTTTTTCCTATGTCATAAATCACCTAAACTGAATGGCTTAGAGCAATAACCATGCTTTTCCTCAAGGTGATTCTGTGGGCTGGAAGTTCGGCGGCCCTCCCTGGGCTCATTCATGTGTCTGTAGTCAACTTCAGGTCAAGAAAGGAAGGGATATGGAAGGTGCCACAGCTGGAAGGTATGGAGTTCAAACATGGGAGTCCACCAGAGTCAAGGGATGCCATTGGAGTCCATGAATTAGGAATTCAGACGAAATCAGAATTAGAATAAAATGTTTAAAACAACAGGAATAGAGGGCAAAGCTAATGAGTGCGGTAGAGAGCACTTGCCCACAGCACAGCACAATGGTGATTGTTGGGATTAACTGCTCTGGGGCTTTCGAAATGGGCGGGGTACTGATACTGAGAGCTTTTGTGCATTATGTCACTTAATCTTCACAAGAATCCTGTGAGATAGGGATGGTTCTTAGCTTTCTTTTTCAATGAAGAAACAAACACAAAATACTTAAGTAGCT
>ML093377.1:54122-73989 GCA_003697995.1 Taxidea taxus jeffersonii | reverse complement strand
GTGGCTAATGCATAGCACTGTGGGGCTTTGAACAAAGACCCACCCCATCTCATGAGCCTGCTCTGAAATCCTCCGAGGCCAGGGGACCTACGGAGTTCCGAGTGCCGGTGACACTGGATGTCTATGCATCTCTGTGGTCCCTAAAGCCACGATCCGAAGGAGAGCTCCAAAACCGGGCACCTGATTTTTAGGAAATTCTGTCCATACTCACTCCTGGTGAGTGAGTGTAGGGTCAGCGTGGTGTTTCAGGGATGGAAGGGCAGAGCTGATGTCACTTCTCTTATCCAACCTCGATTCCCATCCAGTGCCAGAGAGTAGGGCGACTGGGGAGTAAAAATGACATTAGTCCTCTGTAAAATTCACCATCACAGAGATAATCCTTCGTATCTCCTCCCAACCGGTCCTATTTCAGGAAAGCATGATGCACAAAGGAAGTAAATAACGAGCCCATGGACAAAGCTGAGGGGCTAAGCAGATAACAGTAAGGACAGTAAGAGCAGCACTTACCGAATGCTCTCCAAAGCTGAAAGTGCTAAGTTCTTTACCAATGTTACCTGACTCCAAGGGATATTATCCCCATTTTGCAGACAAAGAAAGCGCAGGCTACTGAGGTTAAGTAATTTGCCCAAGGTCATATACAGCCGGCTCAGTAGGAGAGCTGTGACTCCAGCCCACACCGAGTTACTGTGAAATCCACTCCCCTAAAAACCCCTGCTATGCCAAGTGTGGTCCCCAGAAGAGCAGCACCCACATCACCAGGAACTTTTAGGAACGCCGCACCCCAGACCTGCGAAGTCAGGAGCAGGTGCACGGTTAAATCTGCAAAGCACTCACCCAGACAAGGGTTTCTCAGCCTCAGCACCACGGGCAGTGGGGGCTGGACGATTCTTTACTCTGGGGGCTGTCCTGTGTAGGGCAGGACTGTTTGCGGCATCCCTGGTTTCCACCCACTAGACGCCACTGGTAACTCCCCTTCGGCCCAAGTCATGAGGACCAGATACATCTCCAGCAGTGCCCCATGTCCCCGGACAGAAGAAAACAGTTCCCAGCTGGGAGCCCTGGTTAGACTAGAGCATGCTTCTGTGGGGCTGAATTTACAGCCCGGATCAGCGGTTTGTATGCAAAAATCACAGAGGCCTGTCTCACAGGGGTCTGCACGCCAGAAAAGAACCTCAGAGTTCCACGGACTGTGTTTGGCTCTAGATCAGTCACTGACTGCCCCCTGAGACAGAGGATGACAGAACCACAGATCTGCTCCTCGGTGTCCAGCCCCAGCAAAGGCTGGACTAGCCCCAGGCTCTGCCCAACCTCACAGCACACAGAATCACCTGCGAACTGGGCCTTCCCCAACCTTTCCAGATCTACTGAGTATGAACCTCCAAAGGGGCCCTGAAATCTGCTTTTTCAAAAAGCTCAAGAGATCCTAATGCATCTCATCCATGAACGGACTTTTAGGAAGATGAAGCTAGAACATTCCAGAGGGTCTGAAATTCCAGGGTTTGCCCTCCTTATAAGTGACTCAGGCCTCGTCCCCACCCAGCCGTGTGACAGCTGACTCAAAGAAACCAGATCACCCCCAGGGTCCTCAGGCTGCCCCAAGCTGGGACCCAACCTGCATGAGCCACACGCCCCCCGCCCCCTGGCAGGTGCATCGGGCACACTGAGGTGGCGTCCGCAGGGATGGCACTCGGCGGTACCGAAGGAAGCACTGTGGTGTCTGGGTTTTTTTTTTTTAAGCACACGTGCCCTTTCTGCCTAACTCTGCTAATTACATTAACATGCCCTATCGAGTCGGGGCAAGCAGGGCTGCTCCAGCCTTGCATGGTCATGGGGAATGAGGCACAAACATGAGACTTTTCCGCAGCTGCAAAGCTGTGTGAGGTACCAATGCAACCTGGAGGGGCAGGTCCTTCGCGGCCACCAACTGTCCTCACGGCAAGACTATGGTTACAAGGATGCTGCCCTGCTTGTCGGAGGCACCCCTCCCCCACCCGTAAGCCAGCCAGAGAGCCGGAGCCATCTTCCGGACTGGGGCAGACTCAGCACAACAATCTCTGCAGAAACAGAAGGAAAAGCTGACGTTTACCAGGTGCATCGAATGGGCGAGGCGCTTAGGGGAGGATGGCCACCTCTGCTACAGATGAGGAGAAACCGAGGTTCAGAGCCCAAAAGCAGTTCCTGCCAGGACACCCAGATTCCATGGTGGGAGGAGATCTGGGCTCTTTCTTAAGAAATCCAGAGGCCCCATCTTGTTGCTTTCTTCTGTCTTCTGCGTCTGAAGGGACCTTTAGGCACGAACTCTCCAACTCAGCCAACACCCCGAGGGTGTGAACAGAAGCCCTCTCTGCCACATGGCCTGGCCCCAGGAACCGAGCTGTAATCCCCAGAGTTCAATGCCAAGTTACGATGCTCAAGGCTTTGGCTTATGACAAAACTGAGAGACCGTCTGAGCCCAAAGCACGTCACCATTTTTCATTCAAGAATCTACCTGATGGGACCCCTGGGTGGCTCAGTTGGTTAAGCGGCTGCCTTGGGCTCAGGTCATGATCCCGGCGTCCTAGGATCGAGTCCCACATCGGGCTCCTTGCTCGGCGGGGAGCCTGCTTCTCCCTCTGCCTCTGCCTGCCTCTCTGCCTGCCTGTGCTCGCTCGCGCTCTCTCTCTCTAAGAAATAAATTAAAGAAAAAAAAAAAAGAATCCACCCGATGATTTCTTTTTCCTTTCCCCATTAAGAACTCCCCCCTCCCCTGCCCACTTAAATCCTCATTCATTCAGTCGCAGCACGTCCTCGGCTTTTCTAGTCAGTTCTTGAAGCAATCTCTGGCCACAGAGAAAGGGAACGAGTCCTAATGGGCCCTGGGTGCCAAGAGCGGTCACCGCTGGTGGCCGGGATTCCCGGGAAAGGTCAAGGCAGCCCTGCCATGAACCAGGTCCCCAGTCTTGCGCTGTCTGCTGGAGGCCCAAGGCCCACAGTCTCACTGGTCAGGCCCCGTCAACTCGAGGCGCGCCCAGGTGAGAGAATGGAAAGATTTAGCTCTTGGCTGCTCCACTCCATATGGGGCTAGAACTGTTCTAACCGGTTATAGGGACTTGCTCTTTTACTCCCAAACATACACACTTCTGCAGGTGAGCAGTAATTACCTACCCCAATTTGCAGGTGGGCAACAAGGCTCTTCCGGGGTTAATGACTTGCCCAAGTTTTATTATCTGAATTTTGGGGTTCCCCTCCCCTCCCGCCCAAAATTCGTATGTTGCAACCCCAACTCCCAAAGATGGTGGTATTAGTTGGTGGGCCTTTGGGAGGTACTTTAGCCATGCGGGGGGAACCCTCCAGAACAGGATGAGTGCCCTTAAGAAAGAGGGTCCAGAGAGACGTCTAGCCCATTCCACCAGGTACAGACATGGCAGGAAGGCATTGACTAGGAACCTGAAAGAAGGCCTTCACCCAAGCACGCTGGCACCATGACCTCAGACTTCTAGCCCCCAGACCATGCAAAACAGACTTCTGTGGTTTTTTAAGCCCCTCCATCTGGATTTTGTTATAACAGCCCAAAGAGATGATGACACCAAAGTCACACACCTAGAAAGTGGCAACGATGGGGTTGGAACACGGGCCAACCAGGGCCACTCACCACTCAGAATGTTTGCAAGGGCCTATGAGTCTCATGTGCCAACAGCTCCTTCTCCCTCGTAACTTGTACCTTTTACTACCTTAACCAGATCTCCGACTCGTACCTCACCCATCAACACCTCACGACCCCGGGGGTACACCTTGGACCAGCAGCGTCCCCCTGGCAGCTTGTGAGAAAGGCAGACTCCTCGGCGCTGCCCCAGACTGGCTGAATGCGGCATGAGAATCTCTAATCAGACACTTTTTACACTTGACACCTCAAGGGACAAACGTCTGCCGGCTACCCAGTTGAGCCTCCCCGAGCTCTCGGCCAGCTAGCTTGCATGTTACTTGTTTCACACGTGCAGGGGTGCGGCTGAAAGGTAAGACTGCAGAGGGGATGCAAATAAATTATCACTCACAAATTACCTCCATCCTGTTAAATTACCAGCAGTCTCAAGGGAAGACCTGGGAGGTTGTGTTTTAGGGGCGGTATTTTTTGCCCTACAGGTATTTACTCCAACAAGTGTGTATCTTCATTAACTGAGGTATCTGGTCAACCTGGTCTGTTCTAAAAACCAGGCGCGCAGATGGGCTAAGGGCAGAGGAACAGGGAGCAGGGATGTGCTGAGCTAGGTCTGGGAGCCTCGGCCTGCCCGCGTGCTAGCAGGGGAAGAGGGAAAGTTACGGGGCTTGCTCAGAGCCATGCCCTACCCTAAAGTCAGCAGCAGCCAGCCCTGTTGCTGATGAACAATTTCCACAGTGACTGACAACAGAGTTTGCTGGAAGGTGCTTCAGGTTCGCACCTACCTTCTGCAAAGGGGCTGGGTCTTGCTGTGCTCGCAGTGGGAGGATGGCTCCTTCATCCTGCCTGGGGGCACCAGAAGGAGGTCCAGGCATGCAGACTCCAACCAGAGGGTCCATCTCTCCAGGCCGACTTTATCCAGCCAAGCCCTGGGCTGGGCACATCCCCTGCCTCCGCTGACCGAATCTTCGCAGATGCCACGAGGGTGCCACAGTGCCAACTTGAGTCCATTTCTGCAGGTCAACTAAGTATCTGCAAGCGTAAGTGACTTGCCCAAAGTCAACAATCTTGGATTTGAACCATGGGTTGACCAAACGCTAGACCACAAGCCCCAAGAGGGAGAAAAGCACTTCCGGCCCAGCATCTCTGCTCAGCATCCAAGAGATTATTCAGAAAAGCTAGGGTGTTTGCCTTCAGGGACTCAGAAGTGCCCCCTTGGTCCCTCCGGAATCCCGAATCCCCGAGCCCCACCATGCATTCACCTAGGAGGCCAAGAACACCTGCCCCTCCCCCAGAGCTCCCAGGCAGCAGGATTGCTGCAAACAACAGAGCGGGGCTCACGGCCCAGCTCGGAACACCAGGAGGACGGTCCTATCTGAGCATCTCTGTACTCCATCCCCAGACCTGGGTTTTTAACCTCTTGTTCCAGAATGCTCTAGAAAGCTGCTCTCCTTTTATGCCTGTCTCCCTAAGGCTAAGAAACTCAGCCCCTCCAATCCTCAAGGACTCTGAAGGAAATGAAGTGCCCCTAACAGGTCCTGGGCCCCAGGGATGCACTCAAAAGGCTCCATCCACCCACTCAAGCAAACCTACCTTCCCACCTGGGGCCCTACAGAGATGGGAGCCTGAGGAATTCCCTAAAGTCACCAGACTAATCCGCCAGCCTGCTGCAACCATTCTGCTTATTTCTCGTAGAGAATTCGAGGCACTGAAAGCCAAAACCCTGTAGAGGAATCCCACACCAGCCCAGGGCCAAAAGCTCCCTGCTCTGCCAACCACCCAAAACCCCCAAGGGACTGGTAATCCCTCTATTAAGTGGGTTTTGGGGAGGAAACCTATCCACCGCTTTCCTGTTGATGGCTCCCTTCTTAGCTCACATAATCCTTCCTACCTGCTTCACAGAGAAACACCCCGCTCTAAACAAATCAGTCTCGTACTGGTAACATGCCAAAGGGCAGAAGACCGCAGAAGACATCACAAGTTCATGTGTCTTCTTCCTTGCTTGTTCCTTTCTACTATCCTTGGTTCATTTTACCCCTGATGAGCCACGGGGCTTCAAGCAAACCACTTAAAGTTCCCTGTGCCACTGGGTCTGACACCTCCTAACGTAAAAAACAAGAGGCCAATAAACCCTTCGCAAGCAACACGTCCCCAAAAGGGGAGGCCATATTGTACGTTAAGGAAATAAAAGGCGAGCTCAGATAAGCTGCCAGGTATTAATGCAAAGTACTAAAAAGGCCCAACAGCAATGTTTTATGGAGACAAAGCAAGAACTTCTCCCAGGGAGGGGAGAGGCCAAGAACTGAGCTTCTAATCTAATAAATCAAAGTGGGGAAAAACAAACCATTAACAAGGCCCGGCAACTGTATCTCAGAAGACAGCTGCAGGGAAAAACAGAAGGAGCTTACAGGTCACCTGGGGTGCCAGATTAAAAATCCACAATCAAATACTGCAAAACTGTATGAATCTTATTTAATGTCATCAAAACACTGTTTGCAGAGCACTTCCCCGCTGGGCCCTGGGCTGGCGGCAGGGGGACAGGGGCTCAAGAGGATGCCCTAGACCCTCTGGGGGTCATGACTGCGAGGGGGCCAAGGGAGGACAGCAAGAGAGAAAGGGGATCAGAATGAGAGGACCCCAGCAGCTGCAGGAGGCAGAGGCCCGGGAGAACCCACCCCTGTTTTTGATGATTCCCTTTCCTGTCTTTTGGTGGGGGAGGGGGCCTGAACTCTCCAGCAGGGAGCTACCTGCTGTCCCGTATCTAACTGATTTGCATCATAATGCCCCCTCCTTACTCAATGAAGCTCTCACCAAGCAGCACGGTTTGGAGTCATTTGTCAGGGCACGTTTTCTCCATGTCTCCCTCCTCGATGTTTTCTTGCAGAAGCCAAGGTTAAAAAATGTACAGTCTGGCCCCAGGAATGCATAAAGTTAATGGCCCACAAGCAATTGCTGCTCCAGGCTTAGGGGTGGGAAGAAGGGGGACAGAATACAGCGCAGGCATTTGGCCGTGGGGTCCCCCAATTCATTCCTTCCCACCCCCATTCAGACCAGAAGGAGGGTACAAGCATCTCCACCTCAACTGCTGGGGATCCAGAAAGGCAGGTCACGGGCCTCACCCCAAAAACCCCAACCCCTCACTCCCAACCCCATCGCTACCCACCTTGGCCTCTACAGAAAGGCCAGGCACAGAAGAGTAAAGCAAAATTAACTGCCTGCTTCTCTAACAGCCTGTAAGAAAAAGATGAAAAACCTAACACTTCTTCCTTCCCCTGAAAAAAGACCAGTCAATACATATTTGCTGAGTCCTTGCTCTATTCTTTCGGATCCAGGTGAATTAAAAAACCATTAAAGAACCATGGACCAGGGACGCCTGGGTGGCTCAGTTGGTTAAGCAGCTGCCTTCGGCTCAGGTCATGATCCCAGCGTCCTGGGATCGAGTCCCACATCGGGCTCCTTGCTCAGCAGGGAGCCTGCTTCTCCCTCTGCCTGCCTCTCTGTCTGCCTGTGCTTGCTCTCACTCTCTCTCTCTCTCTCTCTCTGACACATAAATAAAAAAAATAAAAATTTTTTTTAAAAAAAGAACCATGGACCAGACAGGGAGACCTACATTAAACTTAGCCCTGGGAGAAAAAGACAACAGGACAGCAACAGTGAGCCACTGAAAGTTTACAGAGCGGGAGAGTGGTGGCCATGTTGAAAAGGATTGTTAAAAAGATCAAGAAAGCGGGGCGCCTGGGGGCTCAGTGGGTTAAAGCCTCTGCCATCCACTCAGGTCACTGATCCCAGAGTCCTGGGATCGAGGACCTTGGCGTCCTTGGTGTCCGCGGGGAGCCTGCTCCCTCCTGTCTCTCTGCCTGCCTCTCTGCCTACTTGTGATCTCTGTCAAATAAATAAATAAAATTTGAAAAAGAAAAAAAAAGATCAAGAAAAGATGAGAAGAAATTCAAAACTGAATCACCTCTCTTTCTATCTCTCTCTCTCTTCCTATGCTGGAAAAGGATATAAAACAAAAATAACTCCTCCCTTCAGCCACCTGCAAACCATTATATGAGAAGTTTCCTAAAAGAAACCCCCAACAATGTTATCAGCTGCAAAAGACTATTGAAATCAATGGTGAACTCAAGTACTCCGGCTCTTTGAACTGAATCCTTCCCACATCTACCTGAATGGACTTTCTTGGAAATCATTAAGAGCTACACAAACAACCAAGAGCCCTTGTCCACAAGTCAGATAATCCCTAAGTGAAATTTGCTAAAATCTTCAGTGAAAAGGGTCTCGTAGGGAAGTTTACAGTAAAAGTATCTTTGAGGGACGCCTGGGTGGCTCAGTGGGTTAAGCCGCTGCCTTCGGCTCGGGTCATGATCCCAGCGTCCTGGGATCGAGTCCCGCATCGGGCTCTCTGCTCGGCAGGGAGCCTACTTCTCCCCTTCCTTCTCTGCCTACCTCTCTGCTTACTTGTGTGATCTCTGTCTGTCAAATAAATAAAATCTTAAAAAAAAAAAAAGTATCTTTGAAGGACTGGCTCTCCTGTGGAATGAACTCCACAGCACATTATTCTGGCCATGAGACATTGACACCATCCTTCGTGCCCACATCCCTTTGTCCTTCCGGCTTTCCACGGGGTTGAGGTTAAGCCCACCCTGGAGGTTTAAGATCCCCCTAAAACCTAGTCACTCCCCATTCTATCTGCCTGTTTCCCACTAAAGGTTGGCAGTAAAGCCTTTAAAATAAAATGGACCCAGATGCTTAGGGAAGTGGGGAAGTGTACATCGGACCCATGCACAGACCAGGAGGGAGAGGAGACCCCCGCTCAAAGATGGACACTGTGATTAAGATGAAACTTGAGGCCCAACATCCCTGACGCCACGGGATGGAGCAAACAAAGCAGGGACAAAAAGACATACCTGGACGATGCCCAACAGCAGCACACGCAGGGCGGGGTAGGGGCCCTGGGCCAGGTGCCCAGGTCCTCGGGCACACAGCACGTGAGGAGGCACCTGGCTTCACCATGCTTGGTCCGGTGACCAACCCTCCTCTCCTTCACCTCCCCTCAGCCACCATCACTGACCCAGCTCCTCGGGAAGGGTGGGAGGGGCTCCTGGAGACCAAGAGACTTCAGCCCCTCACAGAAAAACCCAGAAAACAACTGAAACAGGAACCTCCCAGGAAACTCTCTGTCGAGAAAACAGGATAATAAACAAGGTACTCAAGAAGTTGTGAAAGTTGGGGCACCTGAGAGGCTCAGTGGGTTAAAGCCCCTGCCTTCGGCTCGGGTCACGATCTCAGGCTCCTGGGATCGAGCCCCGCATCGGGCTCTCTGCTCAGTGGGGAGCCTGCTTCTCCCTCTCTCTGCCTGCCTCTCTGCCTACTTGTGATCTCTGTCAAATAAATAAATAAAATATTAAAAAAAGAAAAAAAAGAAGAAGAAGATGTGAAAGCATCAAAGGAACGAAATTGTGGATGAGTTTGCTGGGGCTGCGGGAAGGGAGCACCACAGACATTTACTGTCTCACAGTTCCAGAGACCAGAAGTCCAAGATCAAGGTGTCAGCCAGGAGGACTTCCTCTGAGGCCTGCCCACCACGTCCTCACTGGCCAACCCTGCATGAGCACGTTGTGTCCCAACTGCCTCTTACAGAGACATGGGTCAGACTGGGTTAGGGCCCACCCACAGGACTTCACTCTCAACTTAATCACTTCTGTGAAGGCCCTGCTTCCAGATACAGTCCCATTCTGCAGTCGCGGGGCTAGGGCTTCAGCGTGTGAATTTGGAGGGCGGGTGGCGGGGGTTTGGAGGGACACACAAGTCAGCCCCCAACAAATGGTAATTAATGGCAGCAACTGTCCTTCAAGGCCTACCACCTGCTAAGCGACAATCATACTGCCAGGCACCGGATGTTCCTCAGCTCATTAAACCTTTGCCCCTGTCCCGGGACATAGGTGTTCCCGTTCCCAAGTCACAGATAAGAGCTCCAGGTGTCACCTGCCTCGGAAGGAGGCCAAACTACCTACAAGCATGGCCAAAGAGACGGGTCGGAGCCCAGCAGAGGGACAGACAGCGCGAGGGCTGTTCGTGGATGGCAAGTTCTTCCACATTCCCCCGTTCAGTGAGTCCCTGAACACGCCTTCTAACTCATCCTTCAAACTCCGTCTAGGATTTTGTGGCAGGAAATGACACATCATGTTTTCTTTGTCTTGTATAAAAAAAAAAAAAGAAAGAAAGAAAAAAAAAGTTTCAGAGGATTAGTCTCTGAGTCAACTTCTTAATGGAGGCTTCGCTTGACGGTGCCAAAATCAGAAATATGTAAACAAAACCTATCAAAGAGTAAGGAGTGGCCCCACAGATTTAATTGGTGCTGCTGGAATGACCCAGTGCCATTATTTACTGACAGGATTAGCAGATGGATGTGCACCCACTTGAATTAAGGTATAATGTATTTTTCCTAATGTTAGTTAATACAATAATCCAACACAAACAATAGCGCTGATATGGGGAATTGTGGCCACCAGTCACTGCAACAGTGTCTAAAGGAAACAGGGTTAATATGAGGCCTAATCAGAAAAACAAAATTAAATAGGATAAAGATTAACAAAAATTAAACCAAATATTTGACATTTATTCCACAGCTTCCACGAAAATCTGGGGGCTCAAAGAATGAACCCTCTAATGTACTAATAACTCATTAATTCAACATTCTCCCCCTCCCCCCACACACAGATTAGAAACCAAATTCAGAAGTTGTATAGTGTCAATGAAAAATGTTCAAAATGAATTGTGTCTCTTTCCTCACTTGCTATTTACTCAAGAGTTATAGGAACTGAAACCAAAAACGTGCAAAGTCCTTCACAAGCCAAGGGCTCAAGAGACTTGGCCATTGTTTGTGGCATCCCAGCTTTGGGCCGCTACATAAGGATTCCGTGATGACCAAACATGGGTCTTATTCTGGAATCTTCAACTCCTGAGCCCACCACCAAGGAACTCCTTTCTCCAGGAAAGATCTCATGACTTACTACCTACTACCCCGATATGGGTCAGCTCTGAATGCGGATTTTCTATAGCTTAGTGAGGAAGAAAGCGAGAGTTCCACGAAAGCGAGGTCCAAACCTGGATGCAGGCCTTCACTGGTTGTGTGACTCTAGGTAAGTGACTTAAATTCTCCAAGTTTCAATTTCCTCATCCATAAAATGGGGTAAAACTGGAACGCTCCTCACAGAGTTGTGGTGGGAATTCAGTCACACCAAGTGCTTAGAAGACTTAACAAATAGTCAATACTAAATTATGTGTTGATGACCACATGAAGTAACAATGAGATACCACCTTACGCGCATTAGGAAGACTGTTACCAACAACACAGAAATCAAGTGTTGGCAAGGACGTGGGGGAACCAGAACCCTTAGGCGCTTGTAGGTGGGAATGTAAAATGGCGCAGCTGCTACAGGAAACAGAATAGAGGTTCCTCAGAGAATTACAAATGGAATTACCCTATGATTTGGTGATCCCACTTCTGGCTGTTTATCCAAGAACTGAAAGCAGGATTTCAAGGAGATATTTGTAGACCCATGTTCATAACACCACTAATTCACATAACATCACTAATTCACATAACCCATGTGTCCATCGACGGAGGAATGGCTGAGCCGAATGGGATTAGATACATACCCTGGAATATCGGTCAGCCTTAAAAAGGAAGGGAATTCTGACACTAGCTACGACATGGAGAGCCGTCAGGACATTGTGCTAAGCGAAATAAGCCAGTCAAAGCAAGACAAATATTGCCGGACTCCACTTTAGGAGGTGGTATTCAAGGAGTCAAAGTCAGGGAATGGGAAAGTCGGATGGGGTCGGGGACAGGGGGACATAGGCCATCACTCAACAGATACAGTTTTGCAAGCTGACGCGTTCTGTAGATCAGTCCCACAACCATGTGAACCTACTTCACACTGCTGAATTGCACACTTAAAAATGGAAGATGGAAATGGAAATGAAAATGGAAATTTTATGTGATGTGCTTTTTTACCACAATTAAAAAAAATTTTTAATTATGGATTTAAATCTCTCCACACGGAAGAACAACTGTGTTGCTTCAGTGTTTTAGAAGGGGACCTCTAGATGCATCTGGGTCAGCCAGCTAGCCCCCCGCCCTGCCCCCAGCACAAGGATTCCGAATCCGAATCCGAATCGGTGGTGGCACAGAACTAACACCCACAGATTGCTCGGAGAAGGGGTGCAGCTCAGCGTCGCGAGTCAGCTGCTAACGAGAAGATCAGGCTCGGAGGAGTTTTGAGAAGTTAACTTGAAAAGAAGTATTCTGCCTTAGAACAGATTCTATTTTAAGGCTCTGAGACAAAATCCTCTTCCCCTGGGAAGCTGCCTCCAACTCAGTGATCACATCCTCTAAAGCGGAGACCCTCTTTTTCATTTCGGAGATGTTATCACTGAGCGTTCCAAAAGGAGCAATGACAAGGGACGTTAACGCGTGATGTGCGGCTCCGGGGCAGCGAGGCCCTCGGGCAGCAGTGAGGTCCCGGCCACAGGGGTCCAGCCAGCAGGCTCTCGGGTTCAGCTCCAAGGCAGCTCTGCAGAGGGTACCCTGCGGGGATTTGGGGAAATTGGCCCAATTCTATCCACCAGGCTGTAGCCCAAGTCCTAGCACAGCAGCTGGGTCACAAATAACAAACAGCTCATTTCTGCACACACACATACCCCTTGGGGAGCCTCTCACCAACTGATGTAATGCTTCAAAAGGGAATGCCCTACTCAGACCTTAAACACGTCTTCCTACGTCCAAGTTCCTCCAGCCTTCCCTCCCAACCAGCCTGAATCTCGGTGAGCGTCCACCTGAGCAAGAAGGAGGGAAGCTTCTTCAGTCCAGTTGCCCCTCTGCTGCCAACCTGAGGCCGCCTCTCCTGGCCTGTCTCCCAGGTCATTAAAGATGGCCTTTCCCACTTAGGAAGCCTCTGGCACTTATCTACATAGGCTACCCTACCTCTCTCATGTGGACATTCCAAAGCCAGCACATCTTACTCCCTGGGGCACCCCCAGCACCACTGCATCTAATAGGTGCACAGTAAATTCATGCTGGAGGAACCACACTCCAAGGTCACTTCTGTTGAATCAAGAGCCCATTCAACAGCCCACGGCTTAGCCCGTTCCAGGCAAAAAGCTCTCTTCCCCAGGCACCAATCAAGACCTTGTCCCACCGCAAGACAAGGGTTCCAAGGCACACCCAGAGCAGAGGCTCCCCCACAAATGGGACAGCCACGGCTACATGGGCTGCTGGCACGCCATGGAGCTCGAACACACCCGTTTCCATGACAGGCTCATTTCACTTTCTGATCTTCTGTTGGTCAAAAAAATGTAACTCGTCTGAGAGAAGCAATGAGAGTTACCGTAGGTATAAACATGATTTCAACTTGAAAGTTTCCTCTGCTACATCTTGGATCCTGTGAATAAAACCTTAATCTACTCAACTGATGTCATGCCCCTTGGTGATATCTCCAAGCTGAATCTCATTCCAGAAGCCTGGTTCAATAGCCAGAAGCATAATTTTAAAGGGAATTCCATTCTTTACTCATAGCTTCCAAAGGGTATTAACCGGGATTTACTCATGCAATGAGTCAACAATAATATTTATTGAGTTCTTACTTTGGAGCAGACATTGGAGCTGTGCCAGGCATATACAGGAGGAATTAACAAAGGCTCTACCCTCAGGCAGACTCTATTTTAGTTGGGGGAATGGGTGATAACAAGCAAAAAAGGAGAAAGAAGCTAATTTCAGAAAGTGATACTTGCTTTGAAGAAAATTGAGGAGGACAATGGAGTAAGGAGAATTCTTTAGACCAAACCAGTCAGGGGAAGCCTCTCTGAGTAATATCATAAGCCGAGACTAATTGATGAAATCAGGAAGTCTTTGGGAAGAACAGCATTCCAGGTAGCAAGTGCAAAGGCCCTGAGGCCATCTTTGAGCCAGAGAGACCTGTATGACTGGAACACAGCAAGTGAGGCCAAAAGTAATAGAAGACAGTCATGAAGGTGGACAAAGGCTAGGTCTGTGTAAGTGGTGAGAATTTCATTCCAGGTGCAATGGGAAGCTCTGGAGGATTTTAAGGAGGGGACTAAGGTAAACTATGGTAAAAAGAATAGATGATGGGGGTGGGGGCGACTCTTCATTATGTAGATTTTACTTATATGCTTTAGCTAAATTCTCCTGTCCATCCTATCCCAGGTCACTCTCAGAAAAAATCTACATCAGATGAGGTGGGCATGGTGGATTGTCTCTGATGGTCATGAAGGGAGACATCTGGTGGAAATCTAACAGGTTATTCATTTCATATGTACACAATGAGAGAATACTGGCAAAGAGCTCAAGGCCAAACCTATATGCAACAGGCTCTCAGAAATATTTGTTGGATAAATGAGTAGGTGATTAAACACACTGTCTCCACTTAGCTCAATGCTAAGACAGATCAAAAAAGTCAAGAGACACCCCGATACTCAGCATAGCACCTGGTCCACGGTAGGGGCTCTCACCAAGTTAGAGAAACGAGTGAAATGTAAGCAAAATGACAGGCTATGCCTAAGATTGCTCTGTATTTTTCTCTTTGAACGATGGTCAATATTTTATTATTTCTCAAACCGTACTCTAGAATTTTGGAAACAGTTCAAAAGCATGCACTCCTGAGATCTAAATGTTTTCTCTTCAGACCCACCATACATACTAAAACATTTTTTTTTGGAATGTCAGTTCTTGTCGTGATGAATCCATCCTCTCTTTTCAAAGGGTGAAAGAAGCCCAGTGTTTGCTCCTCAAATTCCCCCGACTGATGTTTAGCAAAAACAGTTTCAAGACTTAACCTGTAATAAAAACGGGAGCATCAAACCCAATGCTTCACTTGATTTTGCTGAACCTTTTAAGAAAGGAAATCACTGTGCTTATACCTTCATCTGGGAATAGCACAGGCTCAAGACAAATGCTTATATGGTAAAGTTTTTTGAAAAAAATATCCTATTGTCTGCAATTTACCTTAAAACACTCTGGCACCAACCGTGTAGACATCGCGCCCATCCATGTTAATAGAGGTGCAGTCAGGTAAAATCTAAGGTCCCTAAAAAGGAAGCACACACTGCCGGGGATGGTTAGTATTTGCAAACTAACGATCAGACGCTCACTGCCCATTGGCTGTCCAGTAGCATGGCCGCCATCTTTATCTCCCACATGCACCAGAAGGTGGGAAACTCAGCATAATGAATATTGGAAATAACTTCACGCTGGCAAAGAGAGAGGAATTCAAGATGTGTGGTTTGACTAGTCTTGTCTGCTTTTCCCCAACAAACTCTAGATCAAAGCCTACAACTTTCAGAGTACCCTGTGGCCCAGAGTCCCTTCTGGTCTGCGAGCAGACATTTGCAGAGGATTCTGTGGCCTGACCCAGCTAGAAACTTAGCCGAATGCTTCCCCAGAACTTTCTCAGCTGCCCTGAGGGAAGCTTCCATCGAGGTACAGCGAACCTGAGAGGACAGACTACTGGGACTTCATCAGGCTCCGAGCACAAAATTTAATGAATGTTTACGTGACTTCTTGCCAGAAAATGTGCTTGAGACAGGATTTGGTCTAAGGCTTGCTTTCTTCATAACATGGGAAGCCCAGTGGCCCTCAGCTCCCTTGAAATGCTAGAGACACAGATCCCTGCCAAAATAAGATAGTCACAGCTCTTACAGGCAGAATTTGGATCTCCCTAAAATTCGCATGTCGAGATCCTAATCCCCCTGGTACCTCAGAATGTGACTATAATTAGAGATGAGGCCTTTAAAGAGGTGATTAAGCTAAAGTCAGGCCAATAGGGTGGATACTGGTCCAGATCTGGCTGGTGTCCTTATAAGAGGAAATTTAGACACAAAAAGAAGCATGAGGGGTGCGTGCACACAAAGGAGAGACCACATGAGGAACTCGGGGATGCAGCTGCCGTCTGCAAGCTGAGATGGCCTCAGGAGAAACCAACCTGCAGACACATTCATCTTGGACTTCCACCTCCAGAGCCGTGAGAAAATACGTTTCTGTTGTGGAAGCCCCCCGGTCTGTGGTATTGGTTACGGCGGGGCAGTCAGAACAGACTAATACAAGAGTAGACAGCAAACAGGCTTCGGTGCACATACACACATGTACACACACACAACCCCCCCCCACACACACACACACATCCCTTCACCTGCGGGTGCCCCAGGCTGCCCTAGCTAGTGGAGTACACGCTCACTCTCCACAGTGAGATGTGGCCCTGCCTCCTCGGACAGGACGAGTCCCTGTCTCCTCTTCCCTCCATCACACACGGGTCCCCGTTCCCAGAAGTTGTGGGTCCCTGATGAGCTAGCTTAATTAAAAAAAAAAAATCATCATCATCCGTATAAAAAACTAAGTTGTCAGATAATATAAGTCTTTTTGAAACTCGCTGCCTTCGGCTCAGGTCATGATCCCAGGGTCGTGGGATCGAGCCCCGCATCGGGCTCTCTGCTCTGCGGACAGCCTGCTTCCTCCTCTCTCTCTGCCTCTCTGCCTACTTGTGATTTCTGTCTATCAAATAAATAAATAAAATCTTAAAAAAAAAAACATGCAAAGAATATATACAAATATTGAAATGATTGGTAACCCTACCCCCCACCTCTTAGATTTACTTGCTACTTCCGGTTGTTGTTTAGTCTTGTTGCATGTGCCTCCTAACAGGATTCCTAACCTGAAGGAGCCAGCAGGCTCGGTTTGACTGTGACCTTGAAAGACATTCCTCTGCCTCTCCAAGTTCAACTTCCTCTTCTGTAAAATAGGGACAAGGAGAAGTGCTCCAAAGCTGTTGATTAAACAAGATACTATTTCTAGGACACCCTGTCCAGGAGGTGGCGGGCACTCGCGGAGGGACGCCACTGTTATTAGTCTGGTAATTACTGCTAACAACAGGGTCTTTGTAAGCTGGAGTTTCTGAGAGTCGTGGGGTGGGGAGAAGGCTATTTTTAAGCAGATGGAACCTAAAATCATCCAAGGCTGGGTTCTTCATTTATTCAGGGATCTACCAAGTCCACCAATGGACTCAACAAAAGCAAGGTGAGAGACTAAAATATCTTACCCCAGAAATGTGACTTGCTGTTGTTTATTTGTAAATGTATCTAGCTCTGCCTCTTTGTAAAAACCTGAATTGGGGGGCGCCTGGGTGGCTCAGTGGGTTAAAGCTTCTGCCTTCAGCTCAGGTCATGATCTCAGGGTCCTGGGATCGAGCCTCGCATCGGGCTCTCTGCTTGACAGGGAGCCTGCTTCCTCCTCTCTCTCTGCCTGCCTCTTTGCCTACTTGTGATCTCTGTCTGTAAAATAAATAAATAAAAATCTTAAAAAAAAAAAAAAAACCTGAATTGGACTATCATGTATTTGTATGACAAAAATGGAAACTAGCAAAACTCCAGTGCTTTTAAACACGCTCCCTCATCAGAAACCCCATTCCAGCTGTGATGGAAGTGGAGCCGGGACTTAAGCTGGGGTCTCCCTAGTCCTCAGGAGGAGGACTCTTCTTCCCCCCGACTTATTTCGGGGCCCTTTCCAGCACTAGACTCCATGGTTCCATGCTTCGATTTATCCTAGGAAGCGGCCCTGGCCGTTGGGGCCTTTCGTGGCGGTCATTATAAATAGGCAGACGGAAGGCTAGCAGAGAAGTTCTAGGAACACACCCTCCAGAGAGTCTCCACATCCAGAGGAAGGAACCAGAACACACAGCTCACGAACCCCGGGCTGGCACTCTCAAACGCTCATGCTCACACGGGCCGCGAGGCCCAGGATTAAGCTCTGACTAATTAACCCCACAATCCAGCCGAGCAACAGGCAACAGCCAACAGGCACAAAGCCAGACCCCCAAAAAGCCGAAGTCATCATTTTCAAGAAGAGCCAGGCGCACCGCGGGCCGTTCTCAGGCTCCCGACCCAACAGCCGGTAGCCGCAGAGTGGTCCCCTCAGCTAATACTCATTTCCATATTATTAAGAAACATCCACGCTGACTTTAGTACACTTTTTTCCCACAGATGCAAAGGGAGGCAGGAAGACGATGTGCAACTCAATTACATCTGCTCCAGAATATAGACTAAGGATCATATTTTCCCTAAAGACAAAAATCTAAAGGTGGAGCGGGAACAGCTGGCGGCTTCACGCAGGGAAAGTAACACAACGGAATGAAACTCGTAGTCCAGTGGAGAGTGATGTCAGAAGGGAGAAACACACACACACACACGGGCACGCACACGCACTTGCGCATGGGCACGTGCACGCACACGCAGAGCTGTGTGATGATTTACGCTCCAGCTCCAAACCAAGTCCGGCTGTGCCAAGGCTCCCTTCACGTCAGATCACCCTGCCGCCTAAAAATGGGATGTCGAGTTCTGCACTCGGACTGGAGGAGGAAGGCAGGCCAGCCGAAATTCTGCAGTCAGAGATCTTTTCATTTGTCCACTGTTCCCATTTTCAGTTCAAGCGCTCACACTGAGCCCCACTGATCATGACAGCACTGTGGCTACCTGATGTTAAAGATGCTTTGGGTCTGAATGTAAGGCTCGCCCACCCCCACCCACCTCCCAGGTCCGACAATGGATGGGAACAGGACGAGGGGCCCGAATCTGTCTTCTCTTTGCAAGGGAAGCCTAAACTGATGCATTTTAACAGCTGTCACCACCGCAAAGAACCCTGAAGTCAGGGCTGGGTATCAGATGTCTAGCCTTCACCTTCTGGGGTGAGGTGAGGGCCAGGACCAGTGGAGCTCCCCATGGTCATGGGTCTCTTCTTGGGACCCGCTGGCCCAGGCCTCCTGCTGCTGCTGCTGCTGCTGCTGTTGCTGCCGAGTCTGGGCTCCATGATGCCCTCCTGGCCTGCCCCATAAGGGCTTTCTAAGATCACATCACCTACAAATGTCCCTTTAGGTGACCCCTTGCATTCTCCACTGGAATTACCTGCCATTGCAGAGGTCAATTTCTGATTTCACGGAGCTACCCAAACTGCCAGAGATGTGTTTCTCAAAATGAGGTCAGGGAACACCGTAAATCAGACTGGGTGATCTGCCTGTCAAATAGAGTCCCACCTGAAACCTGCTGCATCCAACCCTAAATCTGCCTTTTGAGCCAGCTTTCCCGTGATTCCAGAAGCCCGTGAATATTTTAAAACTCATTGCCTTAGGGCAGTAATCTGAGCCCCCCCCCCCACCAGCCCCGCCAGCCCCAAACACAATTTCCAAGGGCAAGTTTAAAAGAAACACATTTCTGGACCCCACAGCCTAGAAGAGCTCCCTCCCTGAATCCTGATAGAGACCAGCTGGAGTGGGGTCCAGGAATTTAATTCCCCAAACAGGACCCATGTTTGTGAGCTCCTGACATCAGGCTGTTTCCCCAAAAAGTGGTCCCCACTCCTTTCCCATCCTTTTCCTAACTCCCGCTCATCCAGGTCTCAGAAAAAGAAAGCCTTCTGTGAGCACCACCAAGCCCCACCAATGCCCCTGCCACCAACACCAGGTTCAGTTTCCTTATCGCAGCCTCCCATCATCCAGTCCTCTTCCATGTAACCTACCACACTCGTTAAGTACCTATCTGTTTCATACTTAATGTCCATCGTCCACTAGACTGATAAGAATGACAGATATGTATCACGGACCACCTACAACGTCCCCACGCAGCGACCTCTGTGGAGTTCCACCTACATGCAGGGCAATGCCGAGGAGCCAGACACACTGATTCCAGTTGGGAACAATTCCCACTGAAGCAAGGCAAGAAGTGTGTTCTTCCTGACTCTTAGTTTCCCAGGGCTACTGTAACAAGTACCGCAAATTCAGTGGGCTAAAAACAACAGAAACATACTCCCTCCCAGTTCCAGAGGCTAAAAGTTCAAAATCAAGGTGTCGGCAGGGCTGTGCTCCCTCCACAGCCTCCGGGGGAGGATCCGTCCTTGCTTCCTCCCAATTCTGATGGTTCCTGGCATTCTTGGCTTATGGCTGCATCCCTCCAGTCTCTGCCTCCCTTGTCACGTGGCCTTCCTCCTCTGTGTGTCTCTTCTAAGGACACCAGTCTTACTGGACTAAGGGTTCCTTACCCCAACTCCAAAATGACCTCACTTAATTAATTACATCTGCACCGACCCTATTTCCAAATGAGACCCTATTCTGAGGTTCTAGGAAGGACACGAATTTTGGAGCAACACCATCCAACCCAGTGCACTGACCAAGC